>JASDQU011179768.1:6724-20267 GCA_032191745.1 Picea mariana
CCCGAGTTCAATTCCCATAGAGTGTGATGTATGCTCATTGTGATAAGGACAAAGGGGCAGATGCCCCCATGTGAGATGCTTCAACTCTTGCTAAGTCATAAGATATTGGTATATATGGCTTGCAGGATGTTGGATATACTCTTGGTTTATAGTGACAACCAATAGGTTTGATCTCAGGTGTTAGCGCCACCACTTTTCTTTCCATTTAGAGTCGATTTTGAGTCACGTCATGATCCATGCGCCCAAACACGTGAAAGCGAGTACGTAGCACCGTGACGGTGAAGCCAATAAATGGTCGGTTGGCCCTTGGAAGTGGGAAAGGGTGTTAGAGTCGGAAACTGTATACGTAGTACGAGCATGTCTTTTCCCAAAAGGTCGAATCTCGTTAAAGGCCAGGCCTACGTACCCCTGTCGAGTTAAATGGTTAATATAAGGTCTTGTCAGCAAGTGCCACAGTTATTATCAGTTCATCATTAGGGATGAAGGAATGAAGAATTGTAGTGTTCGTATTATCCATGCACAACAAGTTGTATGACCTGCACTCCACACACTGAAATTTGCCACGAACAACCTGAAGGACGACTTGAAACATCTCATCGCAATAAATTAATTGATTTCCAGCATGTTTCCCTCTCTCGTCCGATTAGCTATAAATCACATATGCTCGGCGTGCTCTCCAGTTGTAGAACCTGGTTCAAGTTGTTTTTCGCAGTTTTCCCTTTGCTAGTTCAATTGTTTCAGAACTACTCCCCGATATGTTCGTTCAAAGTTGCGTGCGGGGTATACCTTGGTCGCGCCATGGTGTCTCCTCAGAATACAGGAAAGGGCACGTGGAGCGACAGAACTGCAAGGTCCAAACCTCAGAGAGATTGGGATTCTTTCGCGCCTACAACAACCATTCCCAAAGGTGAAGAGGAAATCGTTCTTTCACCTACAGAAGAGATCAGTTCAAGACGTGGGACAATTGAAGCAAATAAATTCACACAAAAGAGGGAGACGACAGGAGCCTCCTCCTCCGAACATCAGCTGCCTCGGAGGAGAGACTGGCCAAGAAAGAGTGAGAAGATCATGAAGATCCAACTTCTAGAAGGACCGCGCGGTGGACTGGTAGCTGAAGGACTACTCAGGCACGTCACCTAGCTAGAGCTTGTTGGAGACTTGAGTCGGGAATGCAGGAGTAGAACAAGGAGGGAAGGGGCCACGAGAACGAATGAGAAAATGCCATCTCAATAGTTG
The DNA here is from genome assembly GCA_032191745.1 of Picea mariana. Lineage (NCBI taxonomy): Eukaryota > Viridiplantae > Streptophyta > Pinopsida > Pinales > Pinaceae > Picea > Picea mariana. The sequence goes on from JASDQU011179768.1 coordinate 7,961, forward strand.
AAGCAAGCAAAGCTAGCTATTGCCGAGTTGTATCAGGAGAACAGGGAATTAAAATAATAGTTAGCGACAAAACCTATGGAGGCATTAGCTGCACAGAGTCATGGAGGGAACATGGTGTAGCTAAAAAGGCAACTTAAAGAGGCTCAAAACGTTATTGTCCAGTTGCGAGAGGCACAAAGGCTGGTAGAGGAAAGGCACATGGAGCATCCCTGAGAGCGCGGGGCAGCTGAACAAGGAGTCTGCATGGCTCTTGCCAATGAACAAGGAGAGAAAGTTGAATGAGCAACATTCTTCTTCACAACAATTTTGAGTGATACGCATCCTCTGAAGCATCTCACCATTTTGATAATGGTCATGAGAATCGAATAGTTGTTGCTGCGTGCAGCTCTCCAGCTAATAGGCGCACGGCGGAAGGCAAAACCAATGTTGCAGACAACAAGTTTTGGATAGACACCTGTTTGCTGGGATGCCCTATCAAAAGGTACAACGACACTTTTTTCCTACGTCGGATCATGACCAATGATCAGACCACGTGGCGAACCCAAAGGTGGTCGTTAGTAGACATAAATGATTGTGGCTATTTTTAGATAGTGCCATGCGAAGAGTTTCTGGCGCATGTGGCACGGGTTTTCCTAGTCTAGGTTTAGCAGTTAGAAAGCAGGATAGCCCAAGTGGCACCCTCGCTTATATATTTCATCTTTTCGATGTAAGCCAGGTTGGTTGGCAATTTTGAGAAACAAATTCTATTGTATGAAGTCTAAGTCTTGACCGAAATTTAATGCAAAGGTCCCATGATTTGATGAAAATATTCTAGTTGTAATGGTTGGATGTATTGTATCTCTTTCTCTGCGTATGTGCTTCCTGTTATCTTTTATTTCATATCTCATATCATCTATTTCAGAACGAATTTTTGAACCTGCGGATTCACTGTACTATGCCCCTTGTTCGCGCCACTTAGACAAAATGTTTTCCTCTCAAGCTAACTCTGAACTCGTCCACAGTGATGCTCTCGAGTTACTTCTTGTGTTTTTTCTCCTGCCACACTTTACTGTTTACACTGAAGGTTGTTGCTCGCCTAGCCTTTCCCTCTCAAATCCAGTCACTGAGTCATTTGTTCTGTCTCTTCCTTAGACCAACCCCATAGGTCGAGTTTTACTTTTCTGTGCCAATATAACCAGAAATATTTTATTATCGGTGTTAAATCTATCCACTGTTCACAAAGCCATATCCTGCACGGAGACCACACCATTTCTGAGAGAGCCCTCTCCAGATCCGAAGGGCTAGTTTCATATCTCAAAGTTGGTTGAAAAAGTTACCTTCATCATCTGTTCATCAGGAAAATAGATTTACAGAGTGCTAACATTCTGGCACTGTTGCCGGGGACGAAGTTGGATGATTTTCCCCGAGAGAACGAAAAACATTGCAGTTTGGCCCCTAAGGGTAACAAAGGGACAAACACCCATACCGGCTAGAACCTTTACCTTGACGACTCCAGTCCAAAAAAACCAATAGCCCCCAAGTAGCACTATTCAGGAAAACTGGCTCCAAAGACGTTTTACACCATAGCTAATCCTGACCCAAACCCCTCTGAGCCTGTATACGACCCCGAGAATATTTTGCGCAAGGCCAGAGAGCAGGTGTCAGACCCGTTCTTTTTCCTGGACAAAAGTCTGTCTTTGCCCAAAGATGACACGCAGATCATCAATGACCTAGAGTTTGACACACTTTTCAAGCAAACTCTGTTTAGGTCGAAGTTAGAACTAGTTTGGACAAGACCGTTTTCGACCCAAACAATTTCTGAGATTTCCGAGCCCCGGTGCCAAACAATACCTCCCAAAATCTGAATCCCCCTAGGGCTATGGCTACCAGATTCACTCCCCTCATCCTATCGGCCCAATTACATGACTTACCCATGAATTATAGCCAAAGAATCAGACTCTACGATGCTGAGGGAAATGTTTCTGCCGAGAAACACCTGGATTGGTTTAACTATTTTGTCGACTTGGAGGAGGTTGACCACGCAAATGAAAAAATGAGGATTTTTGTGCAAAGCCTTTTGGGAGACGTAAGAAAGTGGTTCAAATCCCTCCCATCCACGAGCATCCGAGACTTTGCAGCATTCGAGAGGTCTTTCCTAAATAAATGGGGGGACAAGAAAAACCCTTTACAACTGTTGATGCAATACAATAACATGAGGAAAGTTCCTAAAGAAATGGTGCAAGAGTTCTCTGTTCATTTTTTGAAAGTATACCACTCCATCCTTGATGAAGTAAATCCCCCTCCCAGTGCTGCGTTGTTGTGGTACGCATATTATTTCGACAATGACTTCACTCTGCTGCTGAGAGAAAGAAGATTGACAAACCTGGATGCCATAATGAGTAACGTTGTCGAGGTTGAAGTGAACATGATGGCGTCGGGAAAGATCAAACCGAAGTTCAATTGGGGTGACAAAAGACCCTAGGGAGATGCACAACCATCGACGTTGCAGTCCTCAGACGACAAATTCGATGTGATGATGAATACCATCGAAAATTTGATGGAAAGAATGTTCGTGGGAAACAGGCCCGCTACGCAAGAACAAAATGACCCACAACCTAAGAATCAGAATCTCCGGAGGGGTCAGATTCCTCAAATCAAGCAGTGGGACCCAGGTGACCAACAAAATAGACCTCCTTTCCAAAAAAACTACGTAGAGGAGGATTTCAACCAGCCTTTCAACGATCAGATGCATTGTTGTGATGACAAAAAACCGCGCGTGTTATTGACGAAGAGAGAACACGATTGGTATATGAGCCAAAATGAAGATTTCACGCTAGAAACTGATGATGGTATGATACTCAAAATATACGATGCACCGTCTTGGGAGACGAAAGAATTCAAGAAGGGTTATCAGAATGCTATTATGCAGTTCCATAAGAAGTACAACCTTTGGAGTAAAGATATGCCTACCGAGCCGAAAACAATGGAATCTGCAAAGCAGCCTACAATAGACATACCTTCCATGAGCCGACCAGGACCAGACATCACAACCAAGGGCGTAGCCGAGAAGACGAAGTCGAAGGAGGAAGTCCTCAAAAGGGCCCCGGAGATAGGCTGGGAAGCGAGCGAAAATGAGGTAGAAAAAACTTGTTCCCCTTTCAATTTTGAACATGAAATGGCAAAAATCAAAATCTTCATCCGATTCAATGAGCTGATTATAAAGGGCAAGTATCGGGAACAAATCATTAAAATGTTGAAAACAGAAGGGGCCCCCAATACTCTGAACGTTCGAGATGACCACCCCACCATATTGTTTGGCCCACGCGTCGAAGAGACGAGCGATGATGAAGACATCCCCCCTTTTTATATCAGACTAAAGATCCATGATCTAAACCTACATAATTCTATGCTGGATTCTGACACATCACATAATCTCATGCCGAAGGTGATCATGGACGAGTTGGGTTTAGAAGTGACTAGGCCATACAAGGACCTTTTCTCCTTCAATTCAAGGAAAGTCAAACGTTTGGGTCTTATCAAAGACCTGGCTATATCGTTGGCCCAAATCCTCGCTAAGGACATGGTCATGGACATAGTTGTCGCAGACATGCCCCCGAAGTTCGGCATGCTGCTTTCAATTTCGTGGGCTGTGAAGCTGAAGGGCACGTTATAGTTGGACATGACTTACGCCACTATCCCTATTTTTGGCTATGACAGAAGACTGTACAGAGAAGTGCTCCTGAAATACATGGTAAGCAGTAAGATGCAACCCCACAATCATCCCATATACGTTGTAGACATTGAAGTAGGTTCGTCTATATTCTATAATGATTTTAACTTCGAAGAAGAGGGATAGACGACTGTCACGACAGCTGACAAGGAAACCACGTCGAATACAATAGAGTGCATCGATCTAGAAGACCGCACAGAAGGTGGGGTGTGGAACATGAGTTTTGATGGCACAGTCAACCGAGAGGGAGTTGAGGCTGGTATATGGGTGAGCCCCCCCAAAACAAGCAAAAAATTGCGTTCATACAAGCTTGCATTTGAATGCACTAACAACATGGCCGCGTATGAAGCGCTAATATTGGGCTTACATGTTTTGAAAGAGCTAGGCGCATAGAGGATAGCAGTGCATGGAGATTCTGAGTTGATCATCAATCAGGTCAAGGGTGTGTATCAGACCAAACACCCTAGGTTGCGCGCATACATAAATTTGGCTTTGGATCTTCTCAGAGGATTTCCAGAGTATGACCTGACTGCTATCCCAGAGAGCAGAATGATATCACCGATGTGTTGGCCACCTCAGCCTTGGTTTTCAAGATCCCCACTCTTATAGATAAAAGATATGAAATCGAGGTCAGGCACAAGCCAACAATACCCGACAACGTCGAACACTGGCAAGTGTTTGATGATGACAAGTAGGTGGAAAGGTTCCTCCACATGAGCGACGAGTTCGCTAACACGAAGACTGATAGAGAATACTGTGGTGACGAATATGAAGATGCAGACGCATGTAGCGACGTCTACCCTTTCCAAAACCATATTGTGGGAAGGGACATAATACAACTGAAGAACAATATTATTCCGAAGGGGTTGGTGCCGCTAGAAAAGTTGTTTGAATAAAATGATGTGGCTAAGAACCCCAAGATCACTGCAAGCGTAGAAGACATGGAATACTGCAACATTGAGACCAAGGCAGAGTCGAAGATGATAAAATTATCAAAAGAACTCAGTCCGGAGGTAAAGCAGGATTACATAAATCTCATAAAATATTTCCCGGAAGTTTTTGCGTGGAGCTACAATGATCTGAAGGTCTATGACACAAAGGTGATCCAACATGTTATCCCTCTCAAGGAAGATTAGAAGCCCTTCAAACATAAGTTGAAATGAATAAACCCCCTTGTTGCTTCCACTGATCGAGAAAGAGGTAAAGAAGATTTTCGATGCCAAAATCATTGTTTCCTTAAGGTTCTCGAAATGGGTAGCTAACTTAGTACCTATGAGAAACAAAAGTGGTGAAATTAGACTGTGCGTAGATTTCCGACATTTGAATAAGGTGTCTCTCAAATACCACTACCCCCTTCCCAAAATGGACTACATCTTGCAAAAGGTAGTGGGATCTCAGAAGATGTCCATGCTGGACGGCTTCTTGGGATATAACCAAATCATGGTCCACTCGGATGACAGAGAGAAGACGCCTTTCACCACTCCGTGGGGAATGCTTATGTATGCTAAGATTCCATTCGACCTAATGAATTTTGGTGCCACTTTCCAGAGGGAAATGGGCATCAAGTTTGCTGATGAGAAGGACAAATTCATTGTGATTTAACTTGACTACATCATAGTGTATTATTCCTCTAACAAACAACACCTCGAGCACCTGAGGAGGGTTTTCCAAAAGTGCAGAAAGTTCGGCATATCACTGAGCCCAAAGAAGTCTCATTTCACGGTGGAAGAGGGAAAGATTTTGGGGCGCATCATTTCCAAGGAAGGGATTAAAATAGACCCCATCAGGGTTGAAGGGATCTTGAAGATCGACACCCTGCATAGTAAAAAATAAGTACAGTCCTTCCTGGGTAAGGTGAACTTTTTGAGAAGGTTTATCCCAAACCTGGCGGAAATCATAAAACATATAACTTGTATGTTTAGGAAAGGAAACGAGATTAAATGGAACACATAATCCAAGAAGTCCTTCGAAGATATCAAGGTGGCTCTGACTAAAGCCCCTGTGCTATCCAGCTCAAACTTTGCGAAGGATTTCCTCCTTTTTCCATTTGCCTTAGAACATATTATCTCTGAAGTACTGTTAGAGAAGGACGAACAAGATTTTGAGAAACCCATAGCCTACTTCAGCCGAACACTGTGCGATGCTCCCCTGAAATATGACATTATGGAAAAGCAAGCGTATGCCTTAGTAAAGGATCTAAAGGAATTTAGGACGTACATATTACACTCCCACGTCATCGCCTGTGTGCCCAACAATTCAGTAAAGGACATCCTGACTCAGCCCGACCTGGAGGGAAGGAGAGGGAAATGGATAGCAACCATGTTAGAATATGACCTTGAGATCAAACCGACAAATCTGATCAAGGGTCAGGGCCTCGCGAAGTTGATGGCGTAGTTGGACTGTGACGCAGTAGGTATGAACTTCATTTCCAATCTGTCGGAATGCCCCCAAGAAGAAAAGGTTACGCAGATACCTCAGCACTTCATTGATTCACCGTGGTATGAAAACATCATATATGTTTTAGAAAATATCCAAGCCCCTCTGGGTATGAGAAAGACTAAGGAAATATTCCTCAAGATGAAGGCGATTACGTTCTGTGTTTTGGATAATTCTCTTTATTGGAAAGATCTCGGAGGAATACTATTGAGTTGTCTACTAGAGAACAAGGCGAAACGAGCCATACAAGAGTTTCACCAAGGCGACTATGGAGGACACCATTTTTGGAATACCACCATGCACAAGATCCCGAGGGCATGATATTACTGGCTGATGATTTTCGCCAACGTATATAAAGAGGTCTCCAGCTGTCACGAGTGCCAGATTTTCGACGGGAGGAGAAAGCTACAACCTCTGTCGTTAAAGACAATCTCAGTCAAGGCACATTTCATGTAGAAGGGGATAGATTTCATAGGAGAAATAAACCCACCATCCTCCGCGCAACATAAATGGATTCTCACAGCCACCGATTATTTTACAAATTGGATCGAGGCGGTCCCCACAAAGGAAGCCACTGACGTGGTCATCATATAGTTCCTGGAGACAAACATTTTGTCAAGGTTCGGATGCCCTATAAATATCATAATAGATAATGCGGCTGCGTTCAAGTCTAAAAGGATGGAGAAGTTATGTCAAGACTATAACATAATCTTGGGACATTTCATGACATATTATCCATAGGGAAATGGGTTAGCGGAATCCTCGAATAAGAGCCTGATTAGAATCATCAAAAGGCTCTTGCAAGACAACAAGAGAGCCTGGCATAAGAATCTTATCTACACGCTGTGGGAAGATCATATTACCACCAAAAAATCCATATCAACATCACCTTTTCAGATCGTTTACGATGCAGACGTGATCTTCCCTAGTGTGTTGGTACCGCCCGTCAGGAAATTGTTGCAAGAGCAGGAGGTCGAGCCGAATGATGCGCAAAGGAGGATAAACCAACTAATTCACACCCAACAGGCAAGGGAATAGGTGTATAATCGATCTCAGATCCATCAAGAGAGGATAAATAAATCTTTTGACAAACATTCCAAGCAGGAAAATCTCTAGGTTGGAGATCTGGTGCTGAGATGGGATGCGAGAAATGAAGATAAAGGAAAATAAGGAAAGTTCAATCACCTTTGGATGGGACCATACAAAGTCAATGCGTACCATGGAGACAATGCTTATTTCCTGAAAGGACCGAATGGATAATGCCTTGGTTGGGGGCCTGTAAACGACAGGTTCCTCAAATGTTACCTGATGTAATAAAATATGTTTAAGTCATTCGTCATTGTAAATAGTCTCTCAATTTGCGTCGAGTCAGTAGGTCAGCAAAAAATTGAAGCCTGAAGTGAAGGCCCTAAGTTTATGCTGAAGTCTTAGAGGTTGTGTCATCGAGTCCAATTTGTTTTTTCCATCCGTCGTTTATATTACTTAGTATCTAGACGCCAAATAAAGCCCAACGGTCAGGCACCTGGTCTACTGTTCTTTGCTACCTCACAGGGAGGATAGCATCCCCGTTGGAGCCAACTATTAGTGCCACCACTTTTCTTTCCATTTAGATTCGATTTTGAGTCACTTCACGATACATGCATCCAAACATGTGAAAGTGAGTACATAGCACCATGAGAGTGAATCCAACAAATGGTTGGTTGGCCCTTGGAAGTGGGAAAGGGTGTTAGAGTCGGAAACTGTATATGTAGTACGAGCATGTCTTTTCCCAAAAGGTTGAATCCCGTTAAAGGCCAGTCCTATGTACCCCTGTCGAGTTAAATGGTTAATATAATGTCATGTCGGAAAATGCCATAGTTATTATCATTTCATCATGAGGGCCGAAGGAATGAAGAATTGCAGTGTTCATATTATCCATGCACAACAAGTTGTATCACCTGCACTCCACACGTCGAAATTTTCCATGAATAACCTGAAGGCCGACTTGAAACATCTCGTCGCCATAAATTCATTGATTTCTAGTATGTTTCCCTCTCTCGGCCGATTCGCTATAAATCATAGATGCTTGGAGTGCTCTCCATTCGTAGAACCTAGTTCAAGTTTTTTTTGTAGTTTTCCCTTTGCCAGTTCAATTTTTTCAGAACTGCTCCCTGATACGTTCATTCAAAGTTGCGTGTGGGGTATACCTTGGTTGCGCCATGGTGGATCCTCAGAGTACAGGAAAGGCCATGCGGAGCTACAGAACTGCAAGGTCCAAACCTCAGAGAGATTGGGATTCTGTCATGCCTGCAGCAACCATTCCCAAAGATGTAGAGGAAATCATTCTTTCACCTACAGAAGAGATCAGTTCAAGACATCAGATAGTTGAAGCAGAGAAATTCACACAGAAGAGGGAGAAGGTAGGAGCCTCCTCCTCCGAACAACAACTGCCTCGAAGGAGAGGCCATCCAAGAAAGAGTGAGGAGATATCCGACTTTCAGAAGGACCGCGCGGCGGACCAACAACTGAAGGACTACTCAGGTGTGTCACCCAACTAGAGCTTACCAGAGACTTGAGCTAGAAATGCAGGAGAAGAACAAGGAGGGAAGGAGTCATGAGAACGAATGAGGAAATTCCATCTCAGCAGCTGAAGCAAGCAAAGCTGGCTATTGCCTAGCTGTATCAGGAGAACAGGGAATTAAAACAACAGCTAGCGACAAAAACTGTGGAGGCATCAGCTGCACAGAGTCATGGAGGGAATGTGGCATGGTTGAAAAGGAAGCTTAAAGAGGCTCAGAACGTTATTGTCCAGCTGCAAGAGGCACAAAGGTTGGTAGAGGAAAGGCACACGAAGCATCCCGAAGAGCGCAGGGCAGCCGAACATGGAGTCTGTGTGGCTCTTGCCAGCACACAAGGAGAGAAATCTTAATAAATGACATTCTTCTTCACAAAAATTTTGAGTGATATGCATCCTCTGAAGAATCTCACCATTTTGATAACGGTCACGAGAATCGAACAATTGTTGTTGCACGTAGCTCTCCAGCTAATAGGCGCAAGACAGAAGGCGAAACCAACGTTGCAGAAAACAAGTTTTGGACAGACAGTTGTTTGCTGGGATGCTCGATCAAGAGATACAACGACACTTTTTTCCTACGTCGGATCCTGACCGACGATCAGACCACGTGGTGAACCTGAAGGCGATTGTTAGTAGACATAAATGATTGTGGCTATTTTTAGATAGTGCCATGCGAAGAGTTTCTGGCGCACGTGGCACGGGTTTTCCTAGTCTAGGTTTAGCAGTTAGAATGAAGGACAGCCCAAGCAACACCCTCACTTATATATTTCATCTTTTCAATGTAAGCTAGGTTGGTTGTCAATTTTGAGAAACAAATTCTATTGTATGAAGTCTGAGTCTTGACCGAAATTTAATGCAAAGGTCCTGTGATTTGATGAAAAGATTCTAGTTGTGATAGTTGGATGTATTGTGTCTCTTTCTTTGTGTATGTGCTTCCTGTTATCTTTTATTTCATATCTCATATCGTCTATTTCAAAATGAATTTTTGAACCTTCAGATTCGTTGTATTGTGCCCCTTGTTCACGCCACTTAGACAAAACGTTTTCCTCTCAAGCTAACTCCGAACTCGTCCACAACAACACTCTTGAGTTACTTCTTGTGTTTTTTCTCCCGCCACACTTTACAGTTTAGACTGAAGGTTGTGGCTCGCCTAGCCTTTCCCTCTCGAATCCAGTCACTGAGTCATTTATTCTATCTCTTCCTCAGACCGACCCCATAGCCCGAGTTTTACTTTTCTACGCCAATATAACCATAATCATTTTATTATCGGTGTTAAATCTAGACACTGTTTGCAAGTCCATATCCTGCACAAAGACCGCGCCATTTATGAGAGAGCCCTCTCTAGATCCGAAGGACTAGTTTCGGGTCTCAAAGTTGGTTGAAAAAGTTACCTTCATCGTCTGTTCATTGACCAAATAGATTTACAGAGTGCTAACACCGGGCCTAGATGAGATCACTCTAATGAGCTACATATTTATCATCATCATCATAATAATAATAATAATAATAATAATCCTCTTACCATGCTAAATAACCCATATAACTATTGTGCTATGTATGGTCATTTTAACCTATGTAACCTCTATTGGAATTATGCTAATAATCCTTATGGTTTTGATGCATATAAATCATGCTTCTAACCACTATCAACCTTATGGTCATTGTGTTAGCAACCCCTATAACCACTATGGTTATTGTGCTTATAAAATTTATGGTCCAAGTTATAATGACCCTTATAATCCTTATATGTGTTATGAGGAAAATCTCTCTATGGCTAGGGTAAACCACAACAAACATGTATGACTGCATAAATCAACTAAATTCTAGCATATGCTATACAAACCAATGTGAAAGAGATATAAGAAAGAGGCCTACCTCATCCAAACGTTTGATGATGTCCACTGTTGAGCACTTCAACCCAAAGCTTTATACCAACAACAAGTTCTCAACAAACAAGCATAGCAAGCATATAATGATAATATAAAATGTTAGCACATTAGATAGCATAATCCATTAATATACAAAACAAACATGCCCATGGATAATAATTCATATATTTGCACAAAATTGGACGGAAAAGGAGTATTTCTTTTAATAAATGATCAACAGAAGTGAAAATATTACAGACTTCCGTGTCAGCATGGTTTGGAACCAAGAAATCGAGTTCCTTCCAACTGGTCCTCCACCACTTCAATCCTCCACCAAAGGCAAGCTCATATAAGGGAGACACGAAGCTTCTTCATCAATAAGGGAAGAGCTTGGGGGCTGAACACTGTGCTTAGACTTAAAGGACAAAGGGATGCAGACTCAATATGAAGTAAATAATTTCTCCAGAGTAACTTTGTTCTCAAAGTTGAATTCTCTCTAGTTTTTCCATAGCTCGGAATTGACTTCTTTATAACCTTCAAAATGAAACTGAAGGGCCGAGTTGGAATGTTTCCAGTATATGGAAGGACAAGGATCAGAGATCTCTTTTCGTGACATGGAAACCCGACATTTAATTTTGATTTTATGGCACAAATCCCGATGTACACAGGCTATAGTGGAGCAGCCAACATATACGCTTGCTGTGTAGCTTGCAAGGTGTGTACAAGTGGAAAAATATTTATTTTTGTCTCTGGATTTATCAATCAGGGAAAGTAAGTCTGCATGGGGGAATGGAATAAGGCCCTCTCCGCAAGATTGCATAGGGTGAGGCAAATCTTTCTCTAACAATATGCCCTAAGGTCGTCATGTTAATAATCCATATGAACTTTATGGTCCATATGTTAATAACCCCTATGGTCCCCTTGCTAATAATCCCTATGGTCCCCTTGCTAATAATTGTTATGGTCTCCAAGAGTCAATCTCATGCTAAGCACCAAGGCTTCTATCTAAGGTTCTCTTCTCTCAACTCACATTGTGAAGACATGAGGAGGGAGTGACCCTTCTAGCTCTCTATATGACTCCTTCTAAAGGAAGTCTAGGCCTTTCAATTCATTCTAGTAGCAACAACAATTAATATGAAAGTGTCTGATTTGTAATCCTTTCATTTTGTAAAGACTATAGAGTAGATCCCAAGCATGATAGTTCGCCTGATGGCCCATCTAGAGGAAAATTATGACTTGTAAAACTAAAGAAGACATTATGATTCCTTTGAGAGACTAGAATTCCTACCTTAAAAATATTTAAAAATCACTTGATGTCATGGAAAACATTCAAATCCTTTCCACAAAGGAAGACATTTTTCTATCTAAGACATAGAGTTTGGGGTTAAGTGGCTCGCAAAAGTGAAATCCAAGGAAATTGAAGGCTGCCAAGAATAAATCCTAAAAATTGCAAGGCCTATCCTCATACCTCACATCCACAAGCTCTTCAAGTTAGTAGTAAAAGAGGGTTTCCCTAAAACCTAGATTTAAAGCTTGATTGTACCTATTTTTAAAAGTGGGGATCAAAACAATCCCTCTAATTATAGGACCATTATGATTAGCCCCGTTTTAGCCAAGTTATATGGAATTATTTGGAAAATAAGATCAATGTATGGATATAAATCCATCGAAAAGGAGCTAAAGGCTAGGCTAGATTTAACAACTACCATTCAATTGTGGACCACCTTGTTATGCTTAGGA
>JASDQU011179769.1:11393-26131 GCA_032191745.1 Picea mariana
CTGTTGACTTCTATTTTTAGCTCATAATGACTTAAAAGTGCTTTTAACCCTTTTTAGCTCAATGTCACTTTCCGAATATAACACCTATGACTGGAGTGACCTCTAGTAACTCTGTTTACCCCTCTTTCGCCCTGGATATAGTTTAATGGGGCGGTTTAGACCATTAAGCCTCCTCTCTGGAGCTCCTATTTGGAAAGGGACATTATAGTCCTCCCTTCCTGAAATTGTTTGTCCTCAAGCAATACTAGTCCAGGGTGTTGCAACACCTGCTCACTCTCCCAAGTAGCGTCCTCTACTAGAAGCCCTCTTTATCTGATCAAACACTCTTTGATGACCTTTATCCTAAGTTTCCACTCTTGGAACTCCAAAACCTCTTCCAGAACTAACTCCAACTGTCCCTCCTCATCCAACGAGGGAAGCTTCTTTGATGTGCTAATGAATTGTCCCACTGCCTTTTTGAGGCAAGACAAGTGGAACACGTTATGAATATTTCTCCCCTTTGTAAGCTCTAGCTCGTAAGCAACCTCGCCTACTCGGTGCATGATCCTATAAGGACCATAAAATTTGGGTTTGAGATTCTTGGCCCCACTCTTCTTCAGAGATGACTGTCTGTAGGGTTGGAGTCTCAAGAAAACCAAATCTCCAACTTCAAAGATGTGCTCTATCCTGTGCCTGTCCACACTTATCTTCTGTCAGTTTTGCATCGTCTGAAGGTTCTCTTTCAACAACTTGAGAATCTCCTGACTCTCTATGATCCAATCCTTGGCCTTGGGAGCTCTGCTCTCCTCGAAGACCAAGTCTACAAAAGTGGGAGCATCATATCCGTACAATTCTCAGAAGGGTTTCATACCAATAGACATGTGGAAGGTGGTGTTGTAGTAATGTTCTCCTAAATGTAACCACTTTACCCACATTCTCTATTGTCCTCCTACATAGTTCGTCAAATACCCTTCAACCCACTTGTTGACAATCTCAGTCTGCCCATCTGTCTAAGGGTGATAGCTAGTGATAGGTGTCAACTCTGTCCCCACCAACCGAAACAACTCTCTCCAAAATGTCCCTATGAATGGACTGTCCCTGTCACTAATGATGTTCTTCGGCAACCCATGAAGTCTGAAGACCTCCTTGAAGAAAATATCGACTACCTGAACTTCATTTTACTCTGTCAGTATGGCGTATAAGTGAGAAAACTTGGTCAATCTGTCGACCACTACATAGATACAGTCCTTACCCTAGACCTTGGGTAGACCCGTGATGAAGTCCATAGATATACTCTCCCATTTCTGCTCTGGAATGGGGAGTGGATGAAGTAGCCCTGCTGGAAGAGCATGCTTTGACTTGTTCTGCTGGCAAGTCACACACTCACTGACATGTCTCATAATGTCTTGTTTGAGTCCCTTCCATGATAACCTCTCTTTGATCTGTCTGTAGGTTTTGAAAAACCCTTGATGGCCTACTAGAGGTGAATCATGAACTACAGTGAGGATCTTCTTCTTAAGCCCTGAATCNTCATAAGAAAACTTGTTCTTGGAATATTCCACTAACAAGTGGGATTTCCAATCTGCTGAAATCTCCATCAAAGAACATGCAACAGGTCTCCTCAATAGTGCATCGACCACAATGTTCTTCTTCCCCTTGACATACTCTATTTCAAAGTTGAATACCTGTACCTTCGTCACCCATTTCTGTTGGCACTCACTGAGGTCCTTCTTCTCAAGGATATATTTCAAACTATTGTGATCCATCTTGACCATGAATTTGTTTCCCACCAAATATTGTCTGAACTTGGTCAAGGCATGCATGATTGCCAAAATTTCCTTGTCATAAATGGAGTACAACCTCTCAGGTTTACTAAGATTTCGACTCTTGAATACAATGGGGTGTCCTCCCTACATCAAAATTGCACTAATCCCTTCTCCCAATGCGTCACACTCTAGTACAAATGGTAAGGTGAAGCCTGGTAGTGCCAACACTGGACAAGTGCCCATGACTTCCTTCATGTGATCAAAGGCTTCCTGTGATTTCTTGGTCCATATGAAGGCTCCATGCTTGGTAATATCTGTCAGCGGTGCTCCAAGCTGAGAAAAACCTCAGACGAACTGCCTCTAATAGCTGCATAGTCCGAAGAAGCTCCTCAATTCTGTCACGTTCTTGGGCGTCGACCAATCCAGAATGGCCCTGATATTCTCTTGGTGCACCTGTACCCCCTATGCATTGATGATGTGGTCTAAGTAAATAAGCTCTGTCATACCAAACTTTCACTTGGACTCTTTAGCATATAATGACTGTGCCTCCATGATGCTCAATACCTCATCCAGGTGCCTCATATGCTCTTTCCATGAACGACTATAGATCAATATGTCATCGAATAAATCCAAGACTAATTTCCTTAACTGATCCCTGAATATATGGTTCATGCAAGACTGGAATGTAGCGGGTGCATTGATTAGCCCAAATGGCATAACCAGGAACTCGAAGTTTCCAAAATGACATTGAAATGTCGTCTTCTCTATGTCCTTCTTTTGGATGCTGATCTGATGATATATAGAGAATAGATCAATTTTTGAGAAGAAAACTACTCCATTCAGTTCATCCATCAACTCGTCAATGCATGGGATAGGGTATCATTTCTTGATGGTTTTCTTGTTCAAGGCTCGGTAATCAATGCACATCCTCATGGTGCCATCCTTCTTCAGAACTAAGACAACCGAAGAAGAAAATGGGATGTTGCTCAGTCTGATGTGTCCCATTGCCAACAATTCCTTGATTTCCTTCTCTATCTCATCCTTGAACCTCCTAGGATGATGATAAGGGGGGGGTGATCATAGGTTTGGCCCCCTCCTCCAACTCAATGGTGTGCTCAAACCCCCTGTCAGGTGGTCTCCTTGGTGGAATTACCTGAAATACCTACACATGTCGTCCCAATAAATTCTTGATCTCTGTATGGTATTGTTGTCGACCTTCTGAATCCTTCTGAGTAGTGATAAAGCATTCTGCAACATATTCTACCTCCCCATCTTAGAATATCCTCTCCAGCCTCTTGGCTGAAACTATCCTGGGTGCTCCCGTCGACATACCTCTTAGAAAAACCTTCTTCCCATCCTGATCTCTGAATCCCATTTCCAAGGTTTGGTAGTTGGTAGTGATTTTTCCGAAGGTAATCATCCACTAAACTCCTAGCACCACATCTATGTCCGATAGGTCAACCACATAAATGTGTCTCTCACTATGTAGTTGCCTAAGTTCATCTCTAAGTTTGGAACTCTATCTAGACACTCCACTGTGTGGACATCTTCTACCACAAAATCAAACCCCTCAAACTCCTTTGTCTGAAGTGCCTGTCTCGATACTAGTGAAGCATCGATGAAGTTGTGTGTGGCCCCACCATCTATCAGGGAGATTGCCCATTTCCCCTGAATAATCCCTCTGATACAGAGGGTATCATACTTGGGAACACTAGAAAGTGTCACTATGACTCCTCCCTTTGCTGGTTTCCTCCTGTTAGCCTGCTCTAGCGATTGTGGGACTACTGGAGGATGGGATCCTACCAGTGTCAGTGGTTTATGGGGAGGCTGCTCCTCTACTGGTGCTGACTCCTCCTTTGAACTAGTGGATCCACTATCCTGCTCCTCCTCCTCACTGTCCACGCTGTCTGCTGCTACCTCAAGATAATGAATATCTCCCTTGCCCATGCACCTGTGGCCTAGGACCCAAGGATCTCTGCAGCTGAAGCAAAGCATCTTCCTCATAAGCTATCTCCTAGTCTCATCATCCAACTTCTCCTTTCCCTTCCATTCTCTCTGGAATTGATTCCTGTCTCAATCCCTCTGGGGCACAAATGGTTTGGAGAAAGTTTTAGTCTTTGGCACCGAGTCTTCCAGATCTCGAGTGTGAAGGATGGCATCTGGGAAAGTGGGAGGCTTGTATGCCTTCACCCATCCTCTCACAGGCTCCACGAGTCCTTCTGTGAATAGCATGATCATCCTGGGCTCTGATATATCTTTCACTGCCATGGCTACCCATTGAAACTCTGTGATGAATGTCTCTGTTGTGCTAGTTTGTCTCAACTGGGCTAGATCCCTGAAGTGTATCTTGGGATCCTTCTTGTCAAACTTGTCCATGAGCCTATCTGTAAACTCCCTATAGGAGGTGATGCGACTGTGACCCAATATCACCAGTCCATGATACCACCACTCGTGTGCCTCACCCTCCAAGTGTAAGGTCATGAAACTAATGGCCTCTGTCTCAATCATCTGGTTGAGCTTGCAATACATGTCTAGCTTCTTTACCCAAGCTCTGGTAGTGTGTTTTGATGATCCTTCGAAAGAAGGGATGGTGAGTTTCCCAACTTTTCGGATGAAATCAAGGTTATGCCCCTGCTATTGTTGTGGTCCTCCCCTTTGTGGCTCTTTGGGGCAGTTCTTGAGTCTGAGTCCACAGTACTCGACTAAAGTCATGTCCTGATGGAAGTCACGACCCAATGCTACGTACTCCCTCCTATACTATGCAATGTGGTCGACATAAGTGGGTGGCCTCTGTGCTATCGGTGGCGGTGCTGCTACCAAGGGTGCCCTTTGGAAACTAGGAAAAAAGGGTCTGGGAATCCTAGTCACAGAGGTGTATGTTCGAGAGGGTGAATGGGGTCTACTGCCTGCTCCTAAGTTCCCCTGTGTTTCATGCGAGACTTGTGTATTTGGGGTGCCCACTCTAGCCAATATATGAATCACTTGTGCCAAGGACTGAGACATGGTCCATTGACTAGCTAACATATCATTGATAACTTGCATGAAATCTATCTTTGGATCTACAGGGGCCTTGCCACTTCCCTCTGGTCGCTCATATCTGTCTCCTAGCATCCTCTTTACCTCGCACTCAGCCTCACACTCTGCCCGTTTCTCTACTTCTTTGTGTGCCTCTTCCTCTTCCTTTGAGCTAGGAGGAAAAAGGGGAAAATCAGGCCTATGCCTTCTTTCTTGATGCTTGTTGTAAGTGACATATTCGTCACCTACGTGTTCATGGCCCTCTGGGTCTTTTGCTGCACTCATTGTATTTAGTCACAGACTGGCAGGACTAAATCTCAGATACCACTGTAATGTTCCTGACTTGGCTAGTCTAGGAAACGCTGCTAATGTGTGTGTAGGATCAAAGGTTTACATCATATAAATGATCATACAAATAATAAACATGACAAAGGACTACAAATTTTGTATTATGATATCTCTGTGGATTACAAAATGGCCGAATGCGGCTGAATAAACTGACAATACTTGACTAGATAAACAGACAAAGGATCTTAGTCGGAATACAAATAAGCAACTGCGGTTGAATACAATAACAACACTCGGCTAGATCAAAAGAAAAAAGGATCTTAGCTGGAATACAAATAAGAAACTAAAATATAATACCCGAAATATGGGAGCACTGCGGAATCAATGAAGAATGATGGAAGACCTGAATGATTTTCTCGGTGACTAGGGTGTCTTTCAACACCGAAATCAACCAACTGGTGTCTTCCTCCTGGAATACACTGAACTATCTCTCCTGAGATGCACCTCTTCTCCTCAATGACAAGTCATCATCTGCATAATGATGAATTAGGTTGCTGACCCTTCCATTATAGCTTTCCAAAACCCTAAATCATGCTGAAACCCTAATTCATTGTTGAATTCCAAAACCCTAAATCATGCTGAAACCCTAATTCACTATTGACTTCCAAAACCCTAATTCACAGTTGACTTCTATTTTTAGCTCACAATGAATTAAAAGAACTTTTAACCCTTTTTAGCTCAATGTCACTTTCCGAATATAACATCTGTGACTGGAGTGACCTCCAGTAACCATGTTTACCCCTCTTTGGCCCTGGCTATAGTCTAATGGGGCGGTTTAGACCATTAAGCCTCCTCTCTGGAGCTCCTATTTGGAAAGGGACATTACATGCTACATATAGGCTTCCCTATACCCACTTGACACTACTACATATGGTGTTGAAATTTGACGGGTTGTTCTGATGTTACAAACAAAATACACCTTACCGTTGGATGTTACACACTAATTCTTAAAATTGCATTTATATTTTTTCCTTGGTCCACCGACATTTGTTGGACATACAATGTAGCTTAGTATTTGTCAGACATCGGACACGTATTCAATGGTTTTCAAAACTGTTGACATCACTATCAAAACCCATCATTTCCACTTGCCCTGCTTTTGTAGCACTTCGATGCCAACATATTTTTGTCTCATGGGTCCATTTGGCACCTAATTTGGCCTTAATTATGCCATCTAGGGGGACCAAAATGTCTATCACAAGCTTCTTATGCCTGCATTGTCTCTACTGATATGTCAATTATGCCTACTATGATGGCTAAAAATGTCCAACGCTGGTAAATTATGCTCACATTGTTTTTATCGAGACATTAATCATGTCTGTTATGGGGGCTAAAAATGTCTCGCACAGGCTAATTATTCCCGCTCTTCCTCCAGACGTAAATTAAAATTGAATGGATAAGAGATATGATTGGTAAGTACACAGATTAATGGATGAACATAGAATTTTTCATGTTGTGGGAAAGATTGAGAGTATGTGAACCATATCATTTGTGCCGCCAGATAGGCGATGAGCGAATTTCAAGATAGAAGTTGGTTAATGTGACCACTGAATTCATATGATGGGTGATTCTGACCGATACTTCCATGTACCATAGTTACACTTTTTATAACGAAGGGATAATAGTCCATGTCATAATAAGTAGCTTGTTGAGTGGTTAATTTTGTGTAATCCAAGTTCCCCAAGGGTTTCTCAGGACACTGAATCCCTTTATGCATTCATAAATGCAAGTTAAATAACATAAAAATGCGATTTTTCCTATATTTAGATCACCATATTCAGGTGAAAAAACACAATTAAACGTATAATGTTTAGACTATGCCACTGTTATCACTAGAAGTCAACTCAAGACTGCTATTGAGTCAAGCCTAGCACATATTTTTTCAAAATTCGAAATAATTTTATGAAGGTGGAAAGATCACACATTTGGTTTCAATGAGGCTTATGATTTGAGCTATTTAAACCACTTTCCTATGTGAAAAAAGCCAGGTAAATAAAACCTTTGATCAATGAAATAAGATAAGTGATATGGTATGGAATAATCGTGGAAAAAAAACTAATACATTCACCAAAGAGAAATATTTTCTTCAATGCCTTAACTCAGTATAAGAATGAACCATTACTCAAACCCCTTTCCAAATAAGATTCTAAGGGCTTAAACATTAATGTGGAAAAGACTGCAATATATCCTATAAAGAAACCTTGTCAACACATATTTGTTTTCATGTATCATACAATAGTAAAATATAATCAATATTAAGTAAAATAGATGATAAATAGAGAATAGAAACACACACTAACCATTGGCTTCATAAGCAACTGATATCTTTACATAAGAAAATATAAGCAAAAAATAGTTCTTGAAAGTTTTACAATGAAAGCCAAAATATGGATCTACCCCCTCTCTCACTCTTTTCATTCCTCTCTTTTATAAAAATATTACAATCTTCTCAATATCCAAAAATCCAAAAACCTCCATCCCAAATTTGAAATGATGAAGTGGCTAGGCAATTTTCAGGAAAAATAAACTGTAGAAATTCAGGAAAAATGATGCTCAGAGATCCACTGTTTCTCCAAAACCATGAAATATGTGTAAAATAAGAGAAAGTTTTTTTTATATGAGTCTGTTATTAATAAAAACCTCTTTCACTTTTCAAAAATAACCTTCCCGCTGCTCGTGATCTGTTCCCAAATATAATGACTAAAACAAGAAAATTCCTGAATTTGTGAATATGAAAAATGAGTTGTAAATATTCATTCGAATATCCCAAACCATGACACTTGTCTAAAATCAGAGAGAGGTTTTTGTATATGCGTCTTTTATTTTGAAATAATTATTTCACTTTTCAAAAATAACCTTCCATCTACCTAAGATCCGTTCCCAAATATAATGACTAAAACAAGAAAATTCCTGAATTTTTGAATCTGAAAAATGAGTTGTAAAGATTCATTTGAATCTCCCAAACCATGACACCTGTGTAAAACATGAAAGAGGTTTTTTTATATGATATTTTTATTGATAAATTCCTCTTTCCATTTACTGATATTGATTACCATATTCTTGAAATCCATTCCAAAAGTTGATGACTAAAATAGGAAAATACCAAAATTTCTCGTAACTTCTTGCTAAAAATTAGGTCAATGTGATGAAGTGTTCCCAAAATATTATCCATCAATAATTAGACCTTCCTTATCAGGTATCAAGGTGTTTAAAATATATATGAGTCAAAATTTAAAGGATGTGTTATCCCTAAAAAATAAGAGTGTTTGATAGTGACAACAAACCCTAATTTCTAGGTAACAATTTTACACTAGAATAGGTCTTTCACTAATCAAGCTCCACTTGGAAAATGAGTTGTCACTCCCTCTGATCTTAAGAGATTGATATCCAACTCACTTAAGTAAGTAAATTGGTTGAATATGTGGCTGGTCTCATAATTATCCTCCAAAACCATGTCATTTGCCTAAAAATATGTTGCGCTATAGGAACTTCTTGCAGTGACATCACACTTTTTCTGCATAGGAAAATTACAAGAACTTCTTGTAGAACCATTTTCAAAATCTTAGTTTTAGAATTTAAAACCCCTCGGATGATCTTAAGATGGAAAAAAAGATTCTACGAATACCTTATTATCTGCATATAAGCAAAATATGAATTTTTAAGACCAAAATTTGATCATGAAAATATTAGTGCTAACATTGGCTCCACAGGGGATGGCATGTTCCTTGCGAGATTCCAAGAACAAGTAGACTTGTTCCTTCATCCATTGGGATATTAAGTCATTCAATATCTCATTCCAAACTTCTGCAACTTATTCTGAAACCAAAACATACTACTACAAACCAAATATAAATTGAATGTTGTACTCAAACTGAAAATCAAATACTTTCATTTCAAGCTTATTTATGCACACTCATACTCCTACTCCAATCAAATGAACTGTTTCTTGATAAACTGTAATAATATTTCCAATGAATCCATTAAATCATCTGATTGATGAAATGCAATCCTTGTTTGCAATTAAGTAAGAGGACATGAAGAGAGTATGTCATGAACAACAAAAATTCCACAAAAAACATGTACTCACAACTGCAAATAGATGAGATGCCAGAACTTGCAGCATTTGGGATTTGTCGAAATAAAAAATCCATACATGTTTCTATTGGATCCTGAATAAAATGAAATGATTTCAGCTGGTTAAGAGGATAATTATGCTCCTGGGTAAAGGATGATTCATTCCTAAAATTATGCTCCTCATATGCTCCTTGAAATATTTCATGAAAATCCTTAGCTTTATTATAGCCAAGGACATGAGTATGATTAATAAAGTCTTCATCCTCAGTGACAGGTAAGGAAGAAAAAAATGTGTCTTCTTGAATATGATCAAAATTAGCACCCTGGCCATCAATTTCCATTTCTTGTTTAGTATTACAAGCATGATCTTCCTGATGAAGACTTGATTTAAACACTTCACAACAATTTTCAAATAAAAACTCAGCTGAATACATTTCTTTGTAATGAGAGTAAACTGAAACATGAAAATCACTCAATGAAGCAATACTAGCAGCAGGGAGGGATTTAAAAAACTCATGATATTTCCCTTCCAAGGATTTCCTGAACATTTTGATAAGAACATCTTCACGATAAATACTCAATCTATGCATGTACTCATGAAAATCAAATATGTGCTCGATAGGATGGTCATACTCATTTCCCTTAAATATTGAAAGGCAGTGTTCCCATGCTTCTCTATCAAGTACAAGAATTGGAAATCTAGGTACATGAGAAAAATCACAGAATGCATACCTTGTAGCTAGAATAACTTCCATGACTTTTGAATTTCTAGATCAGTGGAATCAATTGTGGATTCATCCTTCATGGATTCACCAGGTGAAAGATGTAGTCAAAACCATGTTTCTATTGTTTTTTCACCATCAAATAATATATCTCTTCGTTGTCGTTCTTCCCATGGAAAGTATCTTCACTTCTTCATCCCCAACAATGGTGCCAAAAGATGTTAGCACTAGAATTTGTTCCTAGAATGCCTTTGAAATATGCAGGCGCTACAGGAACACCTATAACAACATGTTTTTCAACAAATGACAGGATGCTAAGTTTTTTGTGGTGGTTTATGGTGAAACGTGATATTGAAACTATTCCAAACCCTAAAATACACATAAGACACCATTTTTTTATCTTTAGAAAAGAGTTTTGGACCAGTCTTGTATGAAAAAGGAGAAAATAGAAAACAATGGATTTTCTATTTTCTCCTTTTTCATACAAGAGTGCTCCAAAACTCTTTTATGATGATAACAAAAGGTGTCTTATGTGTATTTTAGGGTGTGGAATAGTGTCATTATCATGTTTTACCATCATCCATCACACAAAAACTCAGCATTGTGTCATTTTTTGAAAAAAAGGTTGCTACAGGTGTTCCTGTAGCACCTGCATATTTCCTGTGTTGAGAGTTGCGGGAACTTCCTGAAGCGTCGTGAAAAAATTGTCTTTTGGAATTTTTGGATGGAATTGACTTGAAAAAACATTTTCAAACATTGTTAATTATGAGACAATCATTATAAACATGTTTATAACTCCTCCTATCCCCTCTTACAAGACTAAATATCTCTCATTCCTAACAACATAACATTATTTTGACCCCCATGATAAAGATTTTGAACCTTTAACAAAATATGATGGGATTTATAACCTATATAAAAACTTTGTAATGAAGAAAGTAAGGGTTGAGAGATAAAAATTTGTAGAACATAACAGGTGATAACACAAAGATTTAAATACATTGGAGAATCATGAGTACCAATGTTCATTTTTTGTGTCTCTTGAAATTTCCTAACAAATGCCTCTTCTTTTAGATCTAGATATTTTGTTTGGTGATCTATTGTAAGAAGAGATTCCAAACTAACACAATATTTAGAGAAGGTATTATAGTCCAAAAATTCCACATCTATGCATCCAAGACATTGGCCCATCCATTTGCATACTTTTCCAAACATACTCCTAAGGTTTCCTTTTAAAAAACCATTTTTTGGACAATGTATGCACCCTTCTATAGTAATATCATGTGTACACACACAAGATGCATGCTAGTTATCCCACTTACATATGCTTGTTTGTAACAACCCCAGCGTTAAGGCCATGGGAAAAGCCATTTTTTTTTTGTTTAGAATTAAGGGGCAAGAAGGAGATGATGACAAAGTTTGACCACACCACAAACGATGAGCGAAAGCACACAACCCAGAAAATAGGAACTAGGACACCATGCACAGACACAAGGGAAACTAGGAAAAATAGGCACAGAATAACCAGGAGTAACGACTAACTGTTCGACGCAAAAAGACATGCTTACAAGCTAAGGGGTAGCTTCCCCCTTCTCGACATAACGATATTGATGAACAAGACTAGATCCTCGAGGCGCGTGAACCAACACATGCGCCCAAGTCAACATATGACGCTCAACCATGCTAACAAGGTAGGCACCAAATTCGATGAAGATATCATTCACCACTAACCCATAAGGTGCACCATGATCCCCTCATTAGGGACCATGTCGTCCCTAGATGAGAGGCACATCAACCACCCTGGCACTAAACAAAAAGGGACAAAGACGCACTAGGAACCTAATACTGACTGGGAGACTATTCCTACCCCCACATGAAAGGTCGATGAGACACAAAAGAATGAAGACAAGGGGTGACGCCATCGCACATGACATCGTCCCCGACCCCAGCAATCACCTAGGCTAACTGGTCCATGATTACATTCTAATTTAATATTAAAAGGTGTGTCAAGTGAGTAGCCTAATCATAGTTGGGTCATCAATGTACCATCAAATTAATCTTAAGTGCAATTGTAGTTGGAAAGACACGTAAGACATTAACAATTATTACTATATAGCATTTAATCAACATAACTAGTCATACCACTAAATGATCAGAGGCTAGGAATTCAACCTAAAGGAATAATAAAATCTTTTGATTAAACATATATATCATTTAATCACTATAAATGACCATTCCACTAAATGATCACTACCTGAAATGACAGATCATATGCTAGGCTTTAAAACTCAATAGAATAACACAATGATTTAATTGAAGGATATGTAACACTCAATCACTACCACGATTACAGTATTGCCTTGAAATTATAACACTTAATCCAACGTATAACATAGAAAATACAATCAAATATGATCAAAGCATTTAATCAAAATACAATCAATACATAATCATTTAATTAGATGTATTACATAGAGGCGTTGTGTTAGAGTAGGTCGTTGTGCATTTTAAAGATATAAATTTGACTATCATCAAATGAAATTAGTGACTACCATTCATTAATATTGAAGACACCATAAATACCTTTCTTCCCACTTAACTAGGAATCCAAAAACACAGTCACAATAAAATATTTAGATTTCACTCCAAGAGCATCCGGCTGGCAATGAATTCGACACATTTAAGAGCGTAGAAAATAAAATAAAAACAACAATCATCTAAAAAGACAATTCTTAAGGGAAACTCATGGTCATTAACATTAAAATGCATCCAAATTTAATGGCATTTCGAGGTAATGAAATCTGTGCAACAATGAAGAATTAAAGTCTGTGTACAGTGAAAATCGGTGTAATAAATAATCAGTATGTAAAAAGGCTGGGGTGACCTGTCAATGCGGTCGACTTAAAGGAAACTCGTGGTCATTTAACATGAAGATGCAGAGAGTAGTCCACCTGCAAATTCGTGGTAAACAATGGTGATACAGTCCCGTTTAATTGGTAAACATTTCGTGGTAAACCACAACAAACAGTCACATTTATTTGGTAAAAATTTTGTGGGCAAACAACAGGAAGACATAGAGAGTAGTCCACCAGCAAATTCATGGTGAAAAACAGTGATGCAGTCCCATTTAATTGGTAAAAAAAAATTCGTGGTAAACTATAGCACACAACCAATTTTTAATTATCTAAAACCGTGGTCATTTTAGCAAGTAAATGTATGA
Source organism: Picea mariana (assembly GCA_032191745.1). Classification (NCBI taxonomy): domain Eukaryota; kingdom Viridiplantae; phylum Streptophyta; class Pinopsida; order Pinales; family Pinaceae; genus Picea; species Picea mariana. The sequence goes on from JASDQU011179769.1 coordinate 24,518, forward strand.
TTTAGATGGCTAAATTTATGGGTGGTTTCTGCAGCCACTCAATCAACGTTTTCAAGAAAAAGAAATCAAGGGCATTAACAACCACTTAGAAAATGGTTGGGAGTAAAAATCGTGGGCGGTCAAGTCCGATAATAAAACCTGTGTAATAAAATGGTGATGACATAACCATGGTAACCATGCAGAAGTAAAAATCTGTGACCATCAATTGTGGAAAAACTGAGTATTAAAATCATGGAAATTAAATTTGTGGTAATATAAAGAAACACAGAGAATGTTAAATGTTTTCAAATGCCTGGGATAACCAACAACGCAGATAGAGATAAAAATAATCCCCTTTGATTCAAGGCATAAAAAAAAATTACCACCCAGAAAAAACGTAGACAGGGATAAAAATTTGGTTTTCATGAATTAAAAGCACGGAGAAAATAAATCACAGGCCAATCAAGGATTTCAAATAGGAATGACAAAAACCTTTTTTTTTTTTCCAATTCCAGGGTACAAATTATAAAAATGCAGAGATTAAAAATGGATCCATCAAGATTTAAAAACAGGGTAAAATGAGATAATGACGAGATATGAACATGTCGAGCCTAAAGAACAACTTTTCCAACAATAAAATTTGCAGGGTTGAATAAACGCTTCAGGGCGCAAGGCGAACCTTCAGCCAAGGATAAGCATCAGAGGTATATGACTGACAAGTGCATCCTTCGCTCATCATCCTCTCATAGAAAAGCAGGGCATTGAGGTCCATAGGTCTATTAACGCTGAAATGACAACCATAGATCAGGCTCCTAACCGACTGCTTAGGTGAGGAATGATGAGTTAGGGAGGAAAGGAAAAACAACCACAAGGTTCACAATAAATACACCATAGGGCAGTCAAGTCATGTGAGGAAATGAAGGCCATGGGAGTCAATCAATCATCAAGCTAGGTTATGAAAAATTTCAGTCATCAATCTAGACAATTAGTTTACTTACCCGAATAAACATGCAGACCCAAATCATAAATCCTACAACAATCTACCATACAAAAATGAAGAAAGCATATCGTTGCCTGATCGCCCCTCTGAGTTGACGTCCTGTTCTCTCCATGCAACTCCCACTTTTCGAACGACGAGAATTCACCGATACCTCCCAACCAATTCTAGGGGTACTCTTCTTCCTCCTTAGCCCCTCGAGCTGCAAAGGGGCCACACACGCTAACCAGAGAATCAACTAGCTCCCAGCTCACCTTGCAAGGCTAAGCTACCACTCCTCACTAAGCTGGGTATCCAAACTCCCACAAGCTAAGTCAGTCAAGTAGAGATTTCGACAGTGTAATGTTACACAAAAAGAAAAAGATCCTTCATCCATCTCGTCCCTTCATTATATAGAATTTTGTAGTCCCTTACTTTTCTAAAATCTCATTTAATTAAAGTTTTTAAAAATTAATTTCTAAAAATTCCTCCCCATACAAGTGTCACCCATTCCCGTCATTCCTCCATAAATTAATTTCTTTAATTAATTAATTTACCTTATTTCCCTCACCCACCTAGAGTCATTCCTAGAATCACTCCTAGGTGTCCCCAAATTCTCTTACAGGTTTTAATGACTTTTCCCATTATTAATTTGCTAA
>JASDQU011179770.1:1651-17325 GCA_032191745.1 Picea mariana
TTATTCATTGCTTGTTTTATCTCGTAGGGAATTTTTCTAGTGTGTGTTGTTTTTGAATGAATAGAAATCCATAGTGTGTCTTTGATATTCTTACATAGTGGAGGATCACGAGCTCCACTGGTCACGAAGGCTTCCTGGCCTGCCACTGGTTACACTGGAGCCACCCCCACCACTGTTGAGGTGAAAGCTAGACCAATAGGGGTCTTTTGAAGCGACCGGGTCACAGGAAACTGTGCCCGACCAAAATCTAGAGGAACCAACCATTTCAGACCTTGGAGAGGAAGCTCTTGGTCCATTCAAAACTCCAACCACTGATATTTAGACACCCATCATCGTACATATTTATCCTTACGAGTGCAAGATAGTGTCACACACAGCAATGGAAACAAATGCTACCACTTCTTTTGGGAATTCTCCTATTCCCACTACGACTGTCACCATAGGGGGTGTTCCACCTCCTAAACCACCGTCATTGGTCTGAGCTACCATGATCTCGATTGCCTCTACCTCAAGCAGTGGTCCCATCCCGTCTTTGGTGGAAGCCACTGCTCTCACACAGAGTGTGACAGACCCTCCGTTCTCATAAGGGATGCCTAGCTCAAGTACAAGCCCTGTACTTTCTGACTCCACTTTATAGACTTTCGGTAAAATGAAAATTTATTTTAAAATATAGAAACCTTGGCGAATATTACTAATCCTTCATATGCCAACTATAAATGTTTGGCAATATTTTTGTAAAAATATTCAAATTTCTAAGGATTTTATATAGTTTTTATAAAATTTTGGCGATTTGTAAGGTAAAATAATTTTATCCTATAGAATTTGGGCGAATCATTTTTAAAACAGCGAATCTCGTTTTTGGAAAAACCATGGAAAATTAGCCAATGAGCGAAATTTAGCCCCTAAAATCATCTATGCAACCATCTATGTCCTATTTCAGGAATCAACCGATGATATCACCTCAAACACAGAATCTGTATGCTAGTCATGTCCATGGTTTTTACTAGAACCTGGGCCAACAACCCAACTTTTTTTGGTAGAATGGTGCCAGTCAAACTATAGGCCCCTTTTTCCATGGTTATCACCAACAACCCAAACTACCTTTTTTGGCAACCTTGCATTTTCCATACTTAACAAGGTTTTTGAATGACCCTATCTGTCACGATCTGTGTTAACCCCCTATGCCGATGAAATTGTCTTTCGGACATACCAAAGTTCGAAGCCAAGCCTAATGAATATCCAGGAGATCATGTGACTACTTTTCACCTTTTGTGTTCATCTAATTCATTAAAAGACAACTCTGTACAGTTGTGATTGTTTCAACGTACTCTCATTGGGAGTGCTGCGAAATGGTACATTGAGCTCAACTTCTCAATATACTCTTACTTCAGCGAATTGGCAATGGATTTCCTAAACCATTCCCAATTAGTTGTGAGATATGATGATGGCACAGAATCTCTGATCACATTTGAGAATGGAGATGTTGGAAGAGTTTGATTAAGGCGCCAGTCCCACCATCATTCCTTCTTGAGTGGTTCCTTAGGTCTTTGGTCCCGCAGTTATCCAAAGACATCGTAACATCGAGAGTGTTTTCCGAAGAATATGCAATCATGCGAGCTCAATAGCTTGAGCTAATTTATTCTCAGTCTGGTCTACTGTATGAAATATTTTCGGATGCACCATGATCAATACTTGATAAAACCAGACAGAGAGCTGGATCACGTGCCGATGGTATTATTGGTTCAACACAAACAAATCTCACTGAACAATTGATGAAACAATCGTAACAATTGTCTATAAAACATACATCGGCCAGCTAGACTACTGTTCTGGTTTCTCCCCCTACCCAAACATCGGATGTACAGAGTGTGCAATCGACAAATCTGAAGGCCACCCAACAGCCTGATGGAAAGAAGAAATAATGTAAGAAGGTTAAGAGGGATAAGAAACCCACTAATAATGATGGTGGGGGAAACACCAAAAAAGGGAAGTCAAAGTATCTATATAATATGTGTGCGGAAGACCACCTGACTCACCAGTGCCCTTGGCTTACAGAGGCCCAAAAGTTGTTGTCACAGCAGCAGCCTGTTGTGTTAACAAACCCATTTCAACATGGCCAAAATCTAACTCAAGCCTCTACAAGTGCAGAAGGAGGAAGTCAAGGACCCCCTCTATCTTCAAACAATCTTGCATCCGTGAATGTGTATATGATGAAAGGTGATGCCTATATATCGACTAGAGCACACGATTACATCAAGCCAAGCACCTTTGAGAAAGGTAAAGAAGATGAAACCCCATCTCTTCCTCTCCATATCAAGAATATGTTGGGTGAAACCATGACACACATCCCAAAAAGTGCATTTAAGAAAGCTTCTCACAACCCAAATGTAAGGGCCACCCAAAACTACTCTGTGATGGAGGATTTGTCTCAAACCCCTTGTGCGATGTCTACTTTGGAAGTCCTCCAAAGATGCCCTTSCTAGAKAAAGGCTCTCTTAGMTGCTTTAGGATTCACTGAGACTTGTAATCCAGGTAYGATYATGCTTGATACAACCAACTTAAAACCTCATCTCCCTTACCACGTAGCATTCCAGATAGTAGTGCCTTACACCATGAAAATTTTTACTCAGAACATTTTATGCATGGTGGTTGATGAGGGTGCCTCAACATGTGTAATGTCTTTGACATGTTGGAAGGCCATTGGCCATCCCACTTTGTCTACATCGCCTACTCTTCTTACCGCTTTCGACGATTGTTCATTCCAACCACATGGCATTATCCCCTCTTTTCCAGTGCAGTTAGGAGGGAAAACTATCTGTGTCGAGGTTGAAGTAGTTGATGCATCTCTCGACTACAATATCTTGTTAGGGAAGCGTTGGACCTATGCTATGCAAGCAGTAGTCACTATAGTTTTTCGGGTCTTGTTGTTTCCACATGAGGGTTGGATTGTGACCATTGATCAATTGTCTTTCTCCCATCCTGACCCTTCATTAGGGGCATTCATGGTCCCAATGATTGATAATCCTCAACTCGGTGTCGTAAACATAGCGGTTGGTTTATGCCCACCTTTGATGGGTACTTTTGATTACCCACCTCCTCAAGGTGACGTTAAGTTCATATCTGACCACCATAAGGTTGATATTTTCCAAGTTTTGGAGTTTCTCATGACTTACTTCAACGATCCGTGGATTCTTCCTTGCCCATCAGCCATGATGGAAGGGACAAGGCACCATGGTATGTCCATTCCCTTGTCTGCGACAGAAGTGGCACACTCTTTAGTCCAGCAAGCTTCCGCTGACCTAGATATGACTCCCACATAAGAGTTAGATCTGATTCTAGAGCTTATTTGGGCTCAAGTTTCCCTCGTTGATACAGATTCTTTAGACTTATTCTTTCCCTCAGACGAAGCAATCATTGAAGCAATGACTAGTTAGGAAAATCCTAGGGATGATATCCATCATAGATCTTACATCCTCCCAGAGTTAAGAAGAATTGAAGCAGGGGAATTCACTTTGAATTTGACTAGAGATAGGTCTTGTCCTATCAATCCTTTGTCTATTCATGTTGTTTATGCTGAGGGTAATATGGAAACCATTGTCGAAACTATACCTTTTAACATCTCTAGAACCCTTGGCATCATGGAGAATGTTTTCGTCGGAGTTGAATGCTCCCCAAAAGAGATTTGAATCTACACAGATTTATTTAAGGAATTATGTGATGTTTTTAATTGGTCTTACGAGGAAATGCCAGACATCAATCCAAAAATGGTTTAACATGAAATCACGACTTATCCTAACGCTAACCCGGTTCGGAAGAAGCTTTGTTTGGTTAATCCTAAGAAAGCAACAACTATTAAGGTTGAAGTAGAGAAACTTCTCAAGGTAGGTTTTATCTACCCCGTCCATTTGACCCAATGGGTGTCAAACCCCATGATGGTTGAAAAACAACAAGGTACGATTCATGTATGTATGGACTTTTGTGATTTGAATAAATCCTGTCCAAAAGATAATTTCCCCACACCATTTATTGACCAGATAGTCGATGAATGCGCAAGTTGAAAGGCCTTTTCTTTCATGGATGGTTTTTTGGGATATAATTAGATACAAATCAAACCTGAATACCAACAAAAAACAACATTCATTTGTCCATGGGATACATTTGTGTATCATAAGATGCCTTTTGGTCTGAAAAATGTTGGAGCTACCTTTCAGCGGGCCATGTCTTTTTCTTTCCACATTCTAAAACATATTGCCAAGGCCTACCTAGATGATTTAGCATCACAAGAGTAAGAGAAATGATCATCCAACACACCTCTGACTTATCTTTGAGTGATGTCGCTACTTTCAGATTCACTTGAATCCCAAAAAATGTAGTTTTTGCATGACGTCGGGTCGTCTGCTAGGTTTCATAGTTTCAACAACAGGGATCATGGTTGATCCTCTCAAGGTTGAGGCAATAGTTTAGTTTCCTCCCCCACGTACAATCCTTGAACTTCAGAGTTTACAGGGAAAAGAGAACTGTTTGCGGCATTTCCTTGAAAACTATGTCGATATCACAAAGGGATTTATGTGTTTACTGAAGAAAGAAGTTCCTTTTCATTGGGACGAATCCACTCAATGCTCCTTCGAAGCGTTGAAACATGCCCTCACAACTGCCCCTCTGCTTTGGCCACCCAATTATAACAAATATTTCTTATTGTACTTGGATGCTGCAGAGTCGTCCATCAACATGGTCTTAGTTCAGGAGGATGATTTTCTCTGAGAATATGTGATTTATTACCTGAGCTGAGGCTTGCTTGGACCAGAACTCAATTATTCTCATATTGAAAAACTTGTGTTGGCAGCAGTTCATGCTGTCCAATGGTTCCGTCATTATATTTTGTTTCGCAAGACCACCGTCATTGTCGTTGTGAATTCATTTCAATACGTGTTCAAACTACAGGTAATCAGTGGAAACATCAATAGATGGATAGTTGTCCTCTAGGAATTTAACTTAGATTTCATTTTGATGAAATCCAAAATGTCACTGGTCTTTGCGGAACTCATCTTGGAACTTTCAGTCGATTCAGGTGATGTTATGGCCAAAGAGTTGCCTATTCAAGGAGACATGTTTTTGATAGCATATTTGGACCCCTAGTATGGAGATATACTTGTCTATCTCTAGACTCTTAAGTGCCCTACCTCTGCTTCTCGTGATGAGCATCGTCATATACGCCATCAGGCCAAGAACTATCTCATACTTGAAGATACTTTGTATCGTCGAGGTGTAGATTGCATACTTAATCGTTGCCTCACTCATGAAGAAGCAGAAATCATGCTTAACAATTGCCATACTAGAGCATGTGGAGGTCATTTTTTTGGGTTGGAAACAACCCAAAATATTCTATGAGCCGGTTACTTCCGGCCGACACTAATCAAAGATTATATCGCATCAGTCAAGAATTGCCACCCATGTCAAATCTTCTCAAGGAAGATGAGGGCACATCTCGATCCCATGTTTCCTGTCATCACCGTTGGACCCTTCGACAAGTGGGGGATTGATTACACTACCTACAAACCTCTTTCAACAAGGGGGCATTGTTATATCATCGTAGTAGTAGACTACTTCACCAAGTGGGTCGAAGCTATGCCAACGTTCAAAGATGATGGCGAGACTATCGCCTTGTTTTTGTTTAACCAGATTATAGCACAGTTCAGCATCCCGAGATAGATTGTCACTGACCATGGCAGTCACTTTCAGAACACAATGATGACCGAGTTAACATCAAAGCTTGGGTTAAGGAAAGAACATTTGTCACCCTACTACCCTCAAGTGAATGGTCAGGTGGAAGCTGTCAATAAATATCTTAAGACCATCCTACAACAAATGATCAATTCCGCCAAGTCAAATTGGCATTTGATGTTATACTCAGAATTATGGGCCTACCAAATGTTTGTTAAGACTGCAACTGGTTTCTCACATTTTTAACTCGTTTATGGGCTTGAATCAATCTTGTCTATAGAATTCCAGATCTCATCTCTCAAGTTAGCAGTACAATTGTTTCCAGACACTTCACCGCTTGAAGAGCATTTATTATACCTCGATCATCTCAATGAGCAGCGTCAGGATGCATCCTTGACCAACAAGGCTCACAAACAAAAAGTCAAGTGTCAATATGATCGGTCTGTTCATCCTCAGATTTTCTCGAAAGGTGACCTTGTCCTAGTCTATGACCAAGATAAGGACCCCCTAGGGGCAGGCAAGTTCAAACCCCTGTGGTTCGTACCTTTCATCATAAAAGAGGTTCTAAAAAAGGGTGCTTATCATCTAATAGACTTTGAGGGAAATGATTTGGCAGAGCCTAGAAATGGGCTCTACCTCAAGAAGTATTACTCATAGGTAGGTCACCTTGGGTAAATTTTTGTAACATATGTATAGTTCCTATACATTTGCATTTTTAGTCTTCACCCTTTTTGGTTTTATGGATGTGTCATTTTGATGTCGTATTTTTCACTATGGCATATGTCAAGTGAATCAAAGGTGTTTGTTGGGTTTGCGGATGAAGCTAGCCGACACACTCAGAGGCTTGCTTCCACAGCTTGGGTAATTTACACACCTTAAGGCCAATTGTTATCTTTAGGAGGTATCTGTTTAGGTGACACCACAAACAATGTTGCCGAATATAGTGAAGTTCTAGAGTTGTTCTGTTACACTTTGTAACATGGTATTTCTCATCTCTAGGTATATTTATATACTTAGCTAGTTGTGTCTCAGTTAAGTGGAGTGTACCGCGTTTATGATCCTACTCTAAACCGATGGTTCCTTAGGGTACATCTCTTAGAACAAAGATTCGATTACATTACATATATCCATGTTCCTAGGAGATTGAATCAAGTTATAGACACCCTAGCTAATCATGTATTAGATTGTCATATTTTACACATGTAAAGAAAATCACAAACACACACACATGTAAATACATTGGTAAAATAAATGTAGTCCATAAACACATAAAAAGACATAAAAATCCTTATATAATATCAAAAATATCAGAGTACATGCGTGGGTGCAAGTGCCTCAAAAATACGTCCAGTAACGAGTCATGGGGCTTATGCCCTCAAAACTATACAGATAGTGCCCTTGGCACGTGAAAAGTCAAGCCTAAAAAAGGATGGGGCTTGTTGGCCCTGTTATAATGGTCAACGACATTTTCCAAACGCTGAAAAAGTCAGACCCACATCTGTGGTACCCCCACTACATGAGGCTGCATAGACTGTGACAAATCCTCAATCTATGCCATGGGGACTGTGCGAGTGAGAGAGGTAAATTTTCTCTCTACTTGTCTCAAAACTCTCTCAGCCTCACCGGCTGGAGGTCCTCCTGCTACTTTTGGTCCACTAGTTGTAGCTGGGGCAGCCTCTGGTTGAGGACGTCGCCTATTCCTCACAAAGTCCGTTGGTCGTACTAGCCCCACATATACACATAATAGACATAGATCTTTGAGATACTCTAGTGTATAAAAAAATGATCTATATANAGTGAGAGAGGTAAATTTTCTCTCTACTTGTCTCAAAACTCTCTCAGCCTCACCGGCTGGAGGTCCTCCTGCTACTGTTGGTCCACTAGTTGTAGCTGGGGCAACCTCTGGTTGAGGACGTCGCCTATTCTTCACAAAGTCCGTTGGTCGTACTGGCCCCACATATACACATAATAGACATAGATCTTTCAGATACTCTGGTGTATAAAAAAATGATCTATATAAAAAAAACATAAAAAATTAAATAAATTTTAAAAATAAAAAAATATAATCTTACCCATCTCTCCTCGCTCCTCACTGGGAGGTACCGGTATCTTAGGATCTCTAGAGAATTCAATACTGGCATAGGGGTAGTCCTCTATGAACAAAATCTATCGCGCCCACCAAGAAAAAACATTTTTTGTCAAAGGCTTCAATGGTCCCTCCCCCCCGGGCCCCCCCTTGTCGCGGCAACAACATCGCCCATCTACATAACGTGGGGCTAGAGGCCCGGTGCCCTCGTATCACCTCTTTAGGACTGAAACTAGGCACTCTCTCAAAGAAGAAAGCACAAAGAATATTCCCAAACTCAAAATTCCTCTGATTCTGCATTCAACACTCTGTTAATTGCCTCTTCATACAATCTAGTAATGTGGTGCTATAGTCAAATATTTGAGCATTTAAGAACTGAAATACACAATTCATGTGTTCATGGAAAGCCTGATGCAAATACATAGACCTAGTAATCCACCCAATGAGAAACTCTATCACTTTCAGTGATAAGTTTGAGATCTTGCTTATCGACACTTGCGAGATTGTTCTGTCAGTGTCAGCTTCATAATGGAGTCCAATCAACTCCGATATGTTGTGAGGCCTGGAGGGAAAGGTATGAAAATTGATTGGTTCCCCTCTCCTTGAGAGGCCAGTCAGAAAGTATATATCCTTTGTCATTGGAGCCAGCGACTGCCCCTCTAGCATAAAGGCCTCTATGTCAGGATGCCAGTAATCCACCAAGGCGTTCAGTAGCCTAGGTTGTGCTCACATGAAAAGACACCGGGAAAAATTTAGCAAACCACACAAAAACAATGAAACAAGAGCATCAGGGTCCTCATCGACCAACACGTCAACCTCCTCATGCTCTTTTTCTCTTTGGTAAACATACATCCTGCAAATAGACAAAGTTTAGAAGGGTTAACTCTTGTTTTTTTTAATTTTTTTACACTAAATGCAAGTTCCATGTGGGCTATAGTGCTCATAGTAGCGTGTACAGTCAGGCTATGATAAGGAAACCCGTGTGTACACTTGGGTATCATAGGACAACCCACGTGGATGTAGGGCCGACCTTTTAAAGGTTGATACCCCTCCAAAAAATGAACTTAAACGCATAAAGAAAGAATTAAATTGCAAGAGGGGGTAGTGTATACTTGGTACAAGCGGATGGTCGTTTCATCCACTGTGGCTCCCAAAATCAACTCTTTTCACAAAGGGGTAGTTTTGACGTTTAGTCAATTTCTCAATTAGCAATGGTGATAATGAGTTGTCGGCTTCTATTTATAGAATTTTTGGCCTCTTTTTGTCAATTTTTGGACCCTTTTGTCATTTTTTCTAAACTGAAAATCATATAGTATGGTTCATGAGTTTTCTTTGGATTGTCATGGGAAGTGTTCTTTGGGTATTGGGAAACTTTTTGGAGTTTTGGATCGTTTTGAAGGTCCTTTGGTAAAAATTCATTTTTTCCAACTCGTTGCATTTAAGATAGGATTCCACCTCCACCTTTTGCATCGTTTTGTCGTTTCTTCTTTGTCATAGGATTGATCCCACTGAGTTATGACATGGAACCATCATTGCTTCTTTAGGAGTGTTGCAATTTAGTGGTAGAGCCTACCTTAACATGGATGCCCTAGGTAGATCCTAGTTGCATTTTGGTGTCCATGTTGTCACTAATGACTATAGTCCTGGGAGTCCTTACTAGTTTTTCCTGATTACGAGTTTGAGCCTCATTTGCATGATTTCTTATCACTATTGACCTCACCCTCAAGAATCCCCAAACTTGACGGGTATTCTTTTAAGCTCTTTTTAGACCCTCTAAACGTGAAAAGATTTCTGAGCGATCTTGTTGACCATCACACTCACTAAACTAAAATTTGAAGTCACGTCTGTCCGGTGGTAGTTTACCCCTTTTTTGGTCTGGATGGTCAACTGTAAGAACAAAGGTATACTCTAGGAGCCTCTGTTCTCTAGAAGAGTATTCTCAGGTATAATTTTAACCCTTTCTCGAGCCTAAGGGACTAAATTTACAAAAAAGGAACCCCCACGGATTCCATAGGTAATATTTTTTTAGACTCCCTAAAATTGAAAAGATCATCGAGTGACCTTATTCTTTCACACTTGTTAAAATGGTCCATAAGATCATTTCTGATGGAGTCCATAGTTAAGCTTTCTTCAGACTCTTTAAAATGGAAAAAAATGCCGAGTGATCTTGATCACACTCGTTCAATTGGTTTGGAATAAATGTCTTTTCGGTGCTAGTTTACCCCTTTTTCGAGCCGACTAGACTACCTTCGAAAAAGGTACCCCAATGGAGTCTCATTTTACATTTTTTCAGGCTCTCTAAAAATGAAAAAATGTCAATCTTACCTTCTCTGGTCTCATTAAAATTACATCGAAGGACGTTATCATTGTGTCTTGTTAACTACATTTACATTCCTACATCTTTGGCCTAATGTTGGCTCCATGTTGCTCTCAACTGGACCATCTGAAGCATGCCTCATAACCCAAGCCTTATAATATTGTGCCTTTGCATTTTGACACCTTGACCCTGGGAGGGATTTTTCCGAGTGTCCTTTCTCTGAACATCAGTCTTGTCCTTGCACCTAGAACTAGTATGTTTACAACACTCATTCCTCCTTTGTAACATAGCATTATTTTATTCTTTTTCCACGATTATTGAAAAAGACAAAAAAAAAAAAATATCAAATATACCCCAAAAAGAGGAAGGGAAAAGTATTTTATTTTTATTGGCAACACAATGAGTCGCCCTTGGACAAAGCACATCCTTCTGTTTGTTTTTCAAGCTCTCGGATTTAATATAACCTTAGGAATTTGTTCTCGCTACATAGAGCTGTGTCCTCCTCCATTTGGTTATTCTTCCAAACATATGGAGAGTTTGCGTTTCCTCTTGCATCATGAACTTATTTCAATGCCATGCTTCCTGAGTCTCATCATTTCTCATGCTATTGTCCAAGGGAAGTTTTTACCAACCTTGTGTCAGCCCCTCTGTAGTTTGTCTCTTTCCCTCATGCCCAGCCATCCCAAAAGTACAATCAAGTCTTTGTTTGAAATCAATGAAGCCTTTATTATGATCATCAAGATCCTCTATTCCATGCCCGACGAGCCGTCGAAGACCTCTGGGTAGTGAAGTCATACACTCATATTACACTCCTACCTGAGTTTTGAAGATTTTGAGGTTGATGCTCAAGCTTTGAAGACCTCATCTCCAACCATCATGCCTTATTATCTTCTAGAAGATGGATACTATACATGTATATCTTTTTGATTTCGATATGTAGATTCGATGTGTATTGCTCACGACTACACTTTATATAGTTATATGACATGGATCTGTAGTGTATTTGATTGGAAGCAATGATTTTATTTCATCCCGATCATGGGTATGCCTGCCTCGGTGAGACAATTGTTATTTTGCAGATGCACCTCCCAAATTCTGGTTCCTGGGCTCACTGGTTTGATACATTGATAAAGATTGATAATGTATTTTGGCCATCAGATGCTCTTCTAACCTCACACATTAGGGGGCATATGTTATAACCCTAATTTGCACCAGACATGCTTACCTGACATCAAGCCATCTCATATTCCTTCTTTTCCAAGCTAGTACTAAACAAATCTTCTTAAAAACACCCTTTTCAAAGGCACACGTGTAAACTCTAGCTGACCCACTACAGCCCACATGTACACGCTAGTTGACCCACTACAGCTTGTGTGTACCTACAAAAGAATGAAAAATGAAAATTTTCTTAAAGAACACACAGTTTTGGGTAAATTAACTAAACCTTTTGACCATGCAAGGTCAGTCACTCGACCAAATACCTAGCTCCTTCTAGCCTATAAAATAAGGGGTAGGGGTTCCATTTGAAAGGAGGAAAATCATAGTAATAAAACTCTACCCGAATTAGTATTCCCCTTGCCTCAACCTTTTGCAACTACTGTGTGAAGAGAAGCATATACAAAAGTAGTTGGAGCAAAGTTGAAGAGGATCCCAGGACCAGATTCGAGGAGCAGTGGCCGATGTCACTATTTTAAGGTATTCTCGTGAGATTAATAAAAGAAGTACTTTTCCCATCCCACCATATGAGGTTTTCATTGTTTCAATATTGATTACATGTTGATTAAATCTCTAACCCATTAGTTCATAGATCAAATGCATGTGGAGTTCTTCATTTGTCTTTTGTGAATGCAGGTCAACATTGGAAGGAGAGTTGCAGTCGAAGATCGACCAAGCATGAAAAGGGATCGACATTGAACACATAAAATAAGGTATGACAACTTGATCTCTTTAACCTTGTATTTGCATATGAATAATGGGGTTTAGGCATGGCATGATGGTATAACGTATGATGCTTTAGGTCATTTCTGCATGCATGATAAAACCCTTAGTGTTAGTCCGTAGGAGGGATTTCCCACCCACAACAACAACCCAAATTGGGAACAAGAATGAAAAGGTAGAAAATGTTCTACTAGTAGAAGATATGAAACATAATCTCTTAAGTGTGAGTCAAATGTGTGACCAAGGTCATAAAGTTACTTTTGATTCACAAAAGTGTGAGATAATAAAAGAAGTTTCAGGGAAATTGGTCGCTACAGCTGCAAGAACTTCAAGCAACATATATGTGTTAAGCAAAATTGGAAATGAAAAGTGTTTTCTAGGAAAGGAAGATGAAAGTTGGTTATGGAAAAGAAGAATGGGTAACATGAATTTTGATAACCTTACCAAAGTTAGAAAAAGAGAAGCAGTCAGAGAAATGCCCCAAATCACGAAACCAACCAACACTTTATGCAATCATTTCCAACAAGGAAAGAAAATAAAGACTAGGTTCAAATCAAAGGAATATTCAACAACAAAACCACTGGAAATTGTGCATATTGATCTATTTGGAACAACTACAACAAAAGGCTTAAAAGGTGATAGATACTTTATGTTATTAGTTGATGATTATACAAGAATGACTGCAGTTTTCTTTCTCAAGAACAAGTGAGAAGCTTTTGAAAATTTCAAGATCTACAAGGAAATCGTTGAAAATGAGATGGATTTAAGAATCAAATGATTAAGATCGGATAATGAAGGATAATTAACCTCAAAGGAATTTATGGACTACTACAAAAATCATGGAATAAAAAGGAAATTCTTCGTCGCTAGGACACCTCAACAAAATGGAGTTGTTGAAATAAAGAACAGGATAGTACAAGAAATGGCTCGAACAATGATAATGTATTTAAAGTTGACAGATATTTTTTGTACACAGGCAGTGCATACAACAATTTATATTCAAAACAGAGTAATTCTCAGAAACAACACTAATAAAACTCCATATGAGATATGGAAAGGAAGACCAACAAATGTGAAGCACTTCAAAGTTTTTGGAAGCAAATGCTACATCAAAAGAGAATATGGAAGAATGGGAAAGTTTGACTCTCCTGTGGACAAATGAGTACTTGTTGGTTACTCAAGTACAAGAAAAGCATACAAGTGTTACAATCTAAGATTAAACAAAGTTGTGGAAAGCATCAACGTAACAATTGATGAAACAGGCAGACCAGAATCAGAGGAAGAAGAAAACAAATCAATGGAACAACTTTTCAAAGAAGAAGATGAAAAATAAGTAGAAGAGGAAGATGAAGATGAAGAGAATCTGATATAAGCAGAAGAGAAAGTTCAACAAGTATCTCCAAAGACACCTAGCAAACAAGTACAAAAGAATCATCCTTCAGATCAGATTATTGGAAACAAAGATGCATGAGTTGAGACTAGAAGAAAAATCTGTTCACCAGAAAAAACACACCTAACACTCTTATCTACAATTGAACCAAACTATTTTGAAGAAGCCAACAAAGATGAATTTTGGAATAAGGCCATGGATGAAGAATTGGATCAAATAGAGAAAAATTACACTTGGGAATTGGTTCCAAGACCTAAGAATAAGAATGTGTTCGCCACAAAATGGGTTTTCAGGAATAAATTGAATAAAGATGGGCAGGTTACAAGGAACAAAGCTATATTGGTATGTAAAGGATATGCACAGATTGAAGGAATCATCTTTGAAGAGACATTTTCCCCAGTTGCCAGAATGGAAGCAATCTGTTCGATTTTAGCTTATGCATGCTCCAAAAATGTCATGCTCCAAAAATGTTAAAGTATATCAGATGGATGTAAAATCATATTTTCTAAATGGGGAACTTGAAGAAGAAGTCTACATTGAACAACCAGAAGGATTTTAGTTGTCAGAGAACACATACTATGTTTGTAAATTAAAGAAGGCCTTGTATGGTATAAAATAGGCTCCTAGAGCATGGTACTCTAGACTGGATAAGTATCTGTAGCAGGCAGGGTTCAGATAAGGAAGTGCAAACAACAAACTCTACATCAAGCTAAGTCAAGGTAATATTTTATTAATTGAAGTTTATGTTGATGATATTATTTTTGGTAGTGATGATGATAGGTTAAGACAAAAAATTGCAAAAGACCTGCAAAATGAATTTGAAATGTCGTTACATGGAGAACTATCCTTCTTTCTGGGACTTCAGATATGTCAAAGCAACCAAGGAATTTTTATTTCTCAAACTAAGTATATCGGAGAAATGATAAAGAGGTTCTGAATGGAATATTGAAAACCAATTATCACTCCCATGCAAACCTGTTGTAAGTTGAGCAAATATGATGATTTGAAGTCTACATATCAGAGGCAATACACGTCAATTATTGTCAGCCTACTATATGTGACAACATCCAGACCAGATGTAACATAAGTAGTTGGACAGGTGGAATGATTTCAAGTAGCACCAAAGGAATCACATGTATTAGCAATAAAGAGGATCTTCAGATATCTCAAAGGAACAAAAGAGTTTGGATTATGGTATCCAAAAGGAAAAGATCTATCACTTATTGTCTACGTAGATGCAGATTGGGTAGGTTGTATTGATGACCAATGAAGCACCAGTGGAGCAGCATTCTAGTTAGGTGAGTGGTTGGTATCATGGTTAAGGAAGAAACAATCATCAATATCTCTATCTACAGCTGAGGTATATTATATTGCAGCAGCAACATGTTGTACATAGGTTCTTTGGATGAAACAAACTTTGACAGATATGCAGGTTGATTATGATGAGACCATTCCAATATACTGTGATAATACAAGTGCCATCAGTATCTCAAAAAACCTGGTGATTCACTCTAAGATGAAGCACATTCCAATCAAGTATCACTTTCTATGGGAATAGGTTGGAGAAAAGAAAATCAGAGTTGAGTATGTGGGCACAAAAGAACAAGTGGAAGACATATTTACAAAACCACTTCTAGAGGAAGCCTTTGAATATCTTTGCCAAAGACTTGGAGTTATTTCTACTCCCAAATGAATTCTTTTTGAATGTTTATCTTATATGTCTTAGATGTACACGAGGAAGCACCATAAGAGGACAGTTCAGTCAGGGGGAGCAACCCAGGATGGAAAGATACATTTTCCATTGATGACAAGGGGGGAGAGATTTATCAGATGCAGAGGATAGAGGCAGATTTATTAGATGCAGAGGACAAAGGCATGGTTCCAGGGGGATCATGAGTGATATGATTTCACTATTGCATTAGAGTGTTTCCATCAATGCCAAAGGGGGATATTGTTGATTAAGGTTGGTTGTCATTGATGTCAACCCTTGAAGAAATCCCCGTAGCAAAAGGGTTTCGGTAATGGAACCAATATTTTTTTATGTAAATATGACTCATTATTTTTTTTTCATGGTTGATAAGAAGTAAATAAGGATGAACTCCAAAGTTGACCCCTTGTGGTGAAAGCCCTCATGAGAAGATGTTTTCCGAAGTAAGAGAACCCATGATTAATTATGGAATAATGAGATTAAGTATAGTGAATTTTTCAGAGAAACTATCCTA
>JASDQU011179771.1:10882-21081 GCA_032191745.1 Picea mariana
GCAATAAAGTTCGTATTCACCTCACCTTCGAGAAAGTTTGTATTCACTTGTTCCAATTCAAGAGCAGATTCTGAAATGCCAACATTGTCATCGAGTTGGCCACATGGAAGACCAGTTTTTTTATCTTCATCCTTGTGAGCATTGTGGAAAGCACAATCATCCTTCGGACATATGTTCCAAACGCAATAAATCTGCAAGACCAAAGAACCACTATGGGTGGATGACTTCTTGGCAATGGTCATCAACAGTTAAGAAGATATATCTGTCATATCGAAGAATTCATACTTGAGTATTGACACATCTTACAGTGGACATATTTTCGTCTTCTCACCTTGTCCCTGACGGGGGGGAATAACATTAGCGATTGAAAGTCAAGCTTCAAGTTTCGAAGTCGTATCAATCAAGCAATAACAAGCAAGTGTGATTTGGTTTGTGGTCATCCCAAAACCCCCAGATTGGTTTGTGGTTTTACTTAAACCACCACTTAATAGAAGACTTACAACTTATGCTAGACAACAGTTTGTGGTTTCCCTTAAACCTCCACTTAGTAGAAGACTTATAGCTTCTGCTAGAGAACAGTTTATGGTCATCTTTAAACCAGCATTCAAGAGCATTTCCAATTAGCAGAAGACATCAGCCTCAGCTTCTAGCTAACTTAGGAAATGTTTCGAGAACCAATGAGCCTTAGAGCCAAGTTACAAGGTTTGTGGCCTACCTTAAACCATCATCACCATTTAGTAGAAGACATCAACTTCTACTAGCCTTTTGGTTTGTGGTCATTCCAAAACCACCAGATTCAAAGAGCACATTCAACCATTCGCAGTTGTCCACTTCCGAATTTCAGATGTTCACTTTCAGATTTCAACTCTATTGACCCACATACACCCCTTCGGATTAAGGGGGGGAATGTTGGAAACGTAATACGTTAGGGTTACACACTTGAAGGAATGTGAAAAGTCAAGTGAGTGTAACCATGTTCGGGAGTCCAAGAGGCGGCCTGTTGGAATATGAATCCAAAGGTCACATCAATGTATTTATAGATGTATCATATTAATGAGAAATGCATCTCACGCTTACCTCCATATTAGCACATTCCAACAAATATAACAAATAGAGTCAATATTGCTAGTTGCAATTTGAAAACATTTTATTTAAAGTTCTATGATATGTTATAACTTATGGACCATCAGGGGCTTTCTGCTCCCATGTTTGGTTCAGCATGTTGCAATGCATATTGGCATGTTCTGCTAAAAGTTCTGATAGCCAGAAAGACAGGCAGAATTTTAGTCTACTATCAGAGAAGAAAGAAAGACATTACTCTGTTCTGCCAAATGTTCTGGTAGCCAGAAAGACAGGCAGAATTTTAGGCCGTAGGCTAAAGGTCATACGAAATGATGATTTTTTCCGAGGATATTTGCCCAAAATCCGGTGAGAAATTGTTCGATTCGTGGATTTGAGTGATTATTTCTGTATAATCTGAGTGCCCTGGGAGTTTTTCAGCATGCGGAATCCATTTCTGCATTCAGAAATGGATTTTGAACAACAAAAAATAGTGATTCGTGTAAATTTATATCGCCGGATTCCGGCGAAAAAAAGCCATTTCATAGAACAGCTAGCCAACGCCGAATTTTAGTCTACTATCAGAAAAGAAAGAAAGACATTACTCTCTGACCCCTGAGCAGAGATTTTGTACATCATGTAATTTTCCTACTGCCATATAAAAATCTCCTCCTCTTTTGAAGAATAAAATTGTTGTGAATAGCATCATTCTTCATGTGACATTAATATTCCCCAATCAAGGCAAACCACAAGAGATCCAAACTATGTTTTCCAACTAAAATCAAAACATGGTTAAAGTTGCTCAACCAGTTTTCAAAATTCATCAAAAGATAGAAAATCTATACTGTATACTAAAACAGTTGTGGGGTCATCCATCCCTACATACATATACATTCAACCAAGGAAACTTGTAGGCTTACAAGGCACAAACGGCCTGCACAGAATGATCCCTTACAAGCCCATAAAGCATTAAGATCGGCCCAAGGATACACAATCTTAAAAAATTTATATCATGTGAACCACTTAACTGCAGTTTGGTCTTGCAAATGATGACTTCAAATTTGACTGTGTGCATAGGATACACACAGAAAATGTGTACATAGATCACAAGAACTAGCAAAAGGTACTAGAATGGATCAAGAACACTATTTTCTATAGAAAATGCATATATCTATAAGGATAATAAACCATCGCATCAAACAAATGAAGCAGGCACTGTAGAGTACAATTGAACTCCTCATTTAACATAGACAAGATCCCTAAATAGTTCAAGCACAAAGAATTAAAAATGTTCTTCATTGACATGAGTAGATAAGTATGTTTATTTACTGCAAAGATGAGGCCTTTAATGAGAAAAGTATGCATTCAGAGGCAACCTGAACTATGAGGGCTTCAAATTTGACTATGTGTGCATAGGATACACACAGAAAATGTGCACAGAAGATCACAAGAACTAGCAAAAGGTACTAGTATGGATCAGGAACACTATTTTCTACAGAAAATGCATATATTTATAAGGATAATAAAACATCAGAGCAAACAAATGACGCAGGCACTGCAGAGTACAATTGAGCTCCTCGTAACATAAATAGGATCCCTAAATAGTTAAGAGCACAAAGAATTGGGAATGTTCTTCACTGATGTAAGTAGGTAAGTACGTTTATTTACTGCAAAGATGAGGCCTTTGATGAGAAAAGTATGCTTTCAGAGGCAGCCTGAACCATGTTAAGTAAAATAGCAAGTTGCCTACATAAATACATGAGTGCACAATGGACAACAAACGGTGTTGTGTTAATAAGAAATCAATATTTGTTATTTATCTTTCACGTGCTGATACAAAAAGTCTAATTACACATTTAAAGGCAAGGGAGTAAAGAAAGAAAGGCGCGTTGTACCTTGAATTCAAAATAATGAAGCAATACTACTATTGAATGACTCCTAGTTTTCAAATCTGCTTCTCAAAATGTTAACTGGCATCTGTATGGCTTTAACGTTACAAGCACCCTTTTTGGACTCTTATTGCGCCAAGGAAGTCATAAAACCGGTTACAATGTGAGGCCTTCATGCTCTCTGGCTAAAGAAATGAACTTAACAAAAAAAAGTGCACGGAAAATGCCATATTGAAGTTGGCAATGAAATCTCACAACTTTCCTGAATCATTTTAACTGAGACAGACTCCCTATATGTCTCATTGTCAAGATCTACTTTTCGGCTTTCCCAACACGGTAAATATCCTGCAGAACCGAGCAGGTCTCTGCATTGGAATTAACATATTTCTCCAAAAAAGTTCTTTCTGTTAAGGTAAAAATAGTTGGCAAACACCTCTTTGTTTTCAGCACTTGCATGGACTTCATTGCCTCAATTACTCTATACCGAGGAATCATCCTCTTCTCCACGCTGCATGTAAAAAGAACTGCATGCTTAACAAAATCAGCCAATGGAAGTCCCAGAGAATTGACACCAAAATCCACATGAAGTTTCAAGTTTTCCTCTGAAAGCCCCAGAATAGCTGGCTTCTTACTTGATATTTCCCGAATTTGTTTTTCCGAGAAACCTAAACTTCGCAAACACTGCAGTCTCCGATCTAACGCTTCCTTACCTACTCCCAATAACCCACGCAAACCAGCTGCAAAGGCATTTGATCCCTTCTCCACCCCGAGATCCTCGGCCTGTTTAAATGCCTCCATAACTTTTTCCTCCTGAGCCACTATCAAGCGAGGCTGCCAAGCCACTAAAAATGATAAAAAATCACCCTCAACGCCCAATTTTTTCAACAGTAAAATTGAAGATTTAATCCTATGTTCACGGTAATTAAAAATCCTTGGATGGGAATAAACGAGTTTGGAAACATGCTCTTCCTTCATGAAAGTCCTAAGGAAGCTAAGCCTAGAATTTAGATTTGATTCGGATAAAGAAAAGAAAACCTTAGGGTTGTAACGGACCACCCTTCGAATCTGGGCAGGAGTGGTCAAACCACAGCCATATAACAACACCAAAACTTGTTCCAAATCCTGGATTGATTTACGATGCAAGACATTGCAATGTCCAAAGGCTTTTGTGATATCTTCCTCTCTGAAGCCGCATTTGTTGAGGAGAAATCCCGTAAAAACAGCCGCGTCTAGTGGAGTTGTGGAGGGGGCTGCTGTTTGGGTACAGAAATGGGTGATTTTTATGTTGGGAGTTGCATTGAATTCAAGCGGAGGAAGCAAGGAACTTGCGATGAACAGGGAATGGGATGATAATGGAACTTCCGTCGTTATTAATCGTTTAAATAGAAAGTGAAGAGACATCCTTAAACCCCTGCAATAGAAAGGGGGAAAACGAAGTGTGTAGAAGGACTAAGCTATTTGCAAGAGAGAGAAGTAATTACCTAGAGTAAGTGACTGGATGCCCACAACCAGCTCGGAAATGGCTAACAGGCGAAATATCATCGTTCGAGCAACAACCAATTAGGATTTGGGCCAGAGTCATTAGGTTAACGAAGCTCTTCGCCCTCCACACGGCTATCTCTGGTTGAGGCTTTTTCGGCGGAGTGAACATTGAGAGGAAACGCTGTGAAAGGTTCCATACAAATACCAGACTCACCTTATCTTTTTTTAACCTTAACCTTCGGAATTAGATGTGAGTCGCAGAGGTACACTCCCACCTTTATATCTCTTTCATGGAAAAAGTTCTATATTACTTTCATGAAAAAAGGTTTATACCCTTGGGGTCCTCTACTTGCTTGGTTGTTTTTTTAACAAAAGTACTTACCTGTGGGGTGGGAAGGGAGAAGAGAAGAGAAGAGATTGATTTGAATTAACGACTTTAGTCATGGGAAGAGAGTAGAGAAAAGGTTCTTCACACTTGTAAATTTTATTTTCGTAATTTTTTTGATGTAAATTTAAAAATTTCACCTCAACCTTAAGGTTCCCTAAATCTATTTTCTATGAACTTTCAACTTTGGGACTGAATTTGAGATATAAATTACAACAATATATCTTTCATATATATTAAACTAAATACACAAGGTAGCCCAAGAAAAGAAACACCAAACAATTGTACTTCAAGGTAACAATGTTTCCATCCCTTGGGGCACATTTCTCAACATAAAATAGATCTGAAAATTACATATTACATCAGATTTATTATAGCCATAAATCTACCAAGTTAGTTTCTATATAATTGTCAAATCACTCAACAAAATATGTTATCTTTTGTGTAAAATCATGCATAACTAGCACTAGAAACTACTTAATCATCATGAGAACATAAGTTGAAAATCAAATATGCAAGTAGACAAAGTGTGGACAACAAAGCATGCTTCTTATATATATAATACGAAGTTACAAGCATGTAGCAATATGTAAATACAAGTTGGTACAAGTCATGCTCTTCAAACCCTAGCTAGGGCATCCACCATAAATATCAAACCCTAGCCACCAACTCCTCCTAGATAAGAATCACTCCCAATCAAAGTTGTTTGTTCCACCAAAGATCTACACCTAACAAGTATACACACTAGCAAGTAATCCCCTTTGGCATCTACACTTTTATCACACAAAATGTATAAGAGAAAACAAGATAGTCTCCTATTATCTTCTACGCATGAAACATTCAAAGTAGTACTAGGGTTTCCAATGCCACAAAAACTTTACTCATTTTTTTCTAAAAAAAACCACAAGAATGAGTGTTCCCCTTGCTCATCTAAGGTTTCTCACATACCCTACCTTCTCTTGTCTTCTTCAAGAAAAGCCTAACCCTAACACCTCCCTTGCATCATCACAAGAACCCTAGTGCCCTAGACAATAGAGCAAAGTACAAATGAAAGATACAAGTTCGCTCCTCTCTCTCTCATCTGTAATACATGATGTCTAAATCGATATGATGAATAAAAATACTCTATCATCCCTTTATATATGATAGGTGAGGAAGGCCAACAACAGCAAAGTGGATAAGGTCCACAAACAAGAAACCTAACTACTCATAAGATAGGTGCACATGTGAAGCACTTTAAATCTAAGTGACACATGTCGAGCTCAAAGGTATGCACATCCATCAAGCAAGAGTCTCAAGGCAAGCACTCCAAATGGAGGGTCCAATGCTCCTCCTATAAAAGTCTCCAATACTCCTTTGCTACCTCCTAAGCCATGTGCTCCTCCAGGTCCACTACACCTCTACAAACACTCCTCAACATGAGCATCCTTAAGCCAAGCATGAGCATCCTTAAGCCAAGCATAAGCCTCCATGTAAGAAACCAAGTGATCCCATGCTACTTAGGGCTCAATGCCCTCTTCTTAAATTCCCAACGATCCTCCTCCAAGTAGGTCGTTTTCCCAAACAAGCAACCAATCCCTCCATGTGCGCCTCATGAAGAATGGCACCATGCCACATAGGTCTCCAACCTCCTAAGAAAGTGCTACATAAGCATCAAGTTAAGGTGTAAAAATCCACAAGTAAGTTATCTCCAATGCATATGCCCACTACAATAAAACCAAGGGTAGTCAACACATCATGCACCCCACATCACATGAAGCATCCTCAAGCATGGTGTAAACACTTTCAAAGTAACCTCAATAGCCAATAAGGAGAAAGGAAATATAACTAAGTTGAAGAAAACAATGAGCACAATAAACATAAAACTAAACTTAAAAACAACTTATAAATATATTGAAATGTTGTTAGTGTCTCCATCTTTTTATGCTTTTACGATAATAAACAATGATAGTTAGAAACATAGGATACAAATGATGAAATTAAGGTCATAAATGACATAAATTGATCTCAAGATCCAAAGGTCTTGTTAGTTGACAAATAAAGAAAAGAAATATGCAACTAAAGTATGAAGGAAGCACAAATATGGTAGAGAACATTAGCATGTAAGTTTAACAAAAAATGAATAGTACGACCCAAATTCCATATTTAAATTCCAAAAGATGATATTTAAGTTACATTTAAAGARTATGATAATGCTAGCAACGTCTGTGAAAGTTGAGTTTGTAGTACTTAGGCTTGTCCCAAAGTTATTGAGACCTTACAAGGACAAAATAGAAACTYAATCATGTAGTTGAAAAGAAGACAATTCTCAACTCAAAGGGAATGAGAAGACCCTTGAATTGAAATATAATCTCTACAAGTATTTTAAGAAAATTATATATGAACATATTTGGAATCAGGCAATGAATTACAACAAAAAATTAATATACCTTAGTGTCAAAAGAGATAATTTCATGCACTTAGTGACTAAACCTCTAGAAAGTACTCTTCTTGTAACCAAACACCACTATACACTCAAGAATGCAAAAAATGGATATAAACATCACAGATGATCACAACATCAACAGATCGTTAGCATGCATCATACTTTTACCTCATATGCCTCTCCATCTCTTCACTTTATAGTGATTTGGAGGATAAAAATTGGTTACCAACTCCTTTTCAGAAAACAATAATTAAACAAAACACAATTTCCTTTTTAGGGTTTCCAGGAAAGTGAAAGGTCAAATAGAAATATGATAAATCCAAGGTTCATGGCTTAGGAAAAACTCAAATGATGAGCAACCCACCACAAAACACAACTTAAAACACCAAAGCTACCACACATTATCAACTCTTAAAGCATGCTTCCACCTTACAACTCTTGAGAAAAACCCTTATCCCTCATATTTCCTCCTTATCACTACCTCTTTCATGTATGAGTGTAATAAAAGAGAAATAACTTAAACAATGAAACTATAAATAATGCCATATTTACCATCATAACCAAAACCAATGCCATATTTACCATCATAACCAAAACCTCACGTTGCTCCCATATAAATCAAATATTGACACCCAACCTCCATAAAATGCCCACAAACAAACAAAACTCTGATCATATGCTAGTATAAACATGTTAATATAAACATACAAATATGTTCCCCATGCAAAAAATAAGAGTTTATCCTCATCATCCAAAAGCAACAAGCAGTTCTCCATATACAAAATAATATGCCTCGTCGTATCCAAAAACTAGTGATACTATAAGTGTAGACCAAAAATGACTGCAAAAATCAAACCAAATCAAACATAGGACCTTGGTGATGTAGATCTTGAGAAAGAGTGGGAGGATTGTTGTACAATCATAGGGGTAAGTTGTAGGTGAGTGGTCACCATAGGTCAGGAGCATCAAATGAAATATTGATCCTCATCTTCTCTGTAAAAGGGGAGCAGTATGATAACAAGTGCCAAAATAAGCAGAGTCTTCCACATGGTTCCTGGTCATGGAAGTAGTAGGAGAAGTAACAAAAAAAATGGATACAACAAGGGCCTTTGGAGACCTTTGCGAAAGAAAGGGTGGATCTATATTGATACTTTTTTTTTCATGTGTAGGGGTAGCCTTGGAAATCACAATATTGAGAGGGGGACTTCCACTAGTCAACAAACTTGGGCAAGGAAGAAGCAACATTTGAAGCAAGGTGAGAAGGTTCAACAAGTCTTCCCCAACCATTAGCCTTGGGAGGTTCTAAAGGTCCCCACCCATCATTATTTATAGTAGGAAGTGGTTAGCCAAACATCCATGTAAGGATATCATTACATACAAGTGATGGAGCCATAGGCTTAATATCTTGGATACTTGAGTGTGGTGTCAAATTAGACGAGGAAGGAAGAAGGGGAGGTCAGTCATCTGGTTGGTTCCCAAATAAAAATGTCATGTTTTCCATAACTAAACAAACTCATGTGAATCTACATCAAAATGAATTGAGAACCAAACTTTCTTCCTCCTTCCTCCTCTCCATATGTTATTTGTATTATGTTTGCATCTCCTTGGACCTCCAGCAAAACCTCTTCCCCAAAAGATCATCTTAAAGGTAAGTGCAAGGAAAGTGAAAAACTACCATCCTTATTTCTCCACCATCATGCTACCAACTCCAAACAAATTATGCGAGAAATCAAAGGAAAATAAATCTAGAAGATATTGCATCTAACCTTGCAGTCTAGTAATCAAAATGCAAAGAAGTGATATCTAAAATCAAGTGAAGACGAGGCAAGATTATTGACCCTTGTTGGAAAGAAATTTTTGAAATTATAGTTGTTTTGGCTCTCCATTTGAAATTTTATTTTGCACATTGCACTTGCAAAAAATGTTGCTAGCAAAATAAAATAGAGTTTCATTTGATTGTAAGTATGCATGTGGGATAGTTATTCATGAGAGTGGTTGGACCAGGAAAGGAGTAAGCTAGGGTTTGACAGTCGCAGACACAGCAGAGCGCAACATGGTTACCAAAGGGGGTGCTAATGGAACCCCCTCATATAAGCAGGTAGTCGTGGACAGGGGGAAAGGACCACGAGGCAGAGGTTACAAGGAACCAGTGACGAGCACCTCGGGTTCAGGACCGAGAAAAAATCAAGAAAGCAACCTGGAAAAAAGGGATCGCATGGGGGAAGAAGCTGGAGAAACCCAGAATGAAGCGCAAGAACCAAAGAACCCCAATGGAGCAGAAGGGCACAACCCGTGTAAACCTAAAACAACACTGATACCCAAGGTAATACTGGAAGACCCACAAACGTAACTCTTCTAGGACCATATGAAGATGCATGCACTAATTTGCAAGTTCATGGGTTTGTGGCCCGCAGAAAGAACGTTGCGCAACTGGATAAAATATTATTGGAAGCCAAGCGGATAAGTGGAGCTCCACCTGGGCTCGAAAGGCTTCTTCACAGCAGTATTCATGAATTTGGAGGACAAGGATAAAGTCTTTGAGGGGGGGCATACTTCCATGCCTCAGTAGGACTGTACATGTAGCCATGGAAGGAAAACTTCTCCCCAGAGAAAGAAACCTTCAAGAATGTACTCGTCTGGCTGCAGATTTACTCTCTGCCGCTAGACTACTGAATACCCTCCACCTTTGAAGTAATCGGGAAAAAGCTTGGAAAATATGTGAAGACATCGGAAGCAATCCTAAAAGGGAGATATACCTCATATGCAAGGATATGCATAGAGATGGATGTTTCAAGGGCACTCCCAGAAGCCATAAGCCTGGAATTCAGGGATGAGGAATGGATACAAAGCATTGATTACAAGCAGATCCCATTCAGATGCGAAATATGCCATTAACATGGACACCTATTCAGAGAATGCCCTCTCAATAAAAAAACAAGAAGCGGAAAACACCAAAATA
>JASDQU011179771.1:33230-52172 GCA_032191745.1 Picea mariana
ATTTGATGTTGAAAAAGCTTTTAGCTATATATATGATCTTTCTAAGTCCTGAGTTTTGATGCTATTGAGTAGCATTACCAAATGGGTAATAATTCTAACCAACATGCCTAAAAACTGAAAATATTGATGCAGGAGCATCTCGTCTCTATACATATAGAAACCAGTGGTCACTGCAGAGACAGACGTCAAAAAAACATAGGAAAGGTCAGTCAAGTGTTTTCAACAATTGGTAGTTGTGTAAACAGAATACACTAATGGTGTGGAGTTTCCAAAGACCTGCCGTTGCAGATTTGTAGCAACTCAACAGTGGCAGGAATTGCATAAAGAGAAGCGAGGTTACTCTTAGGTGGCAGCGAAAGAGTTAAAGCCAGATGCCCCTACACGGAAATGGGTCTGAATACAATGTCACTGACAGAGAGCTTCAGAGGAGAACACTGTCACTAAAAGCAAAGATTGTAACTCTGCAGGTTTCAGAGGAATCCAAGAGAGGTCGATAACAGATGTTGATAGTTGAGGTAGATCGAGGTGTGTGAAGGTATCAATGAGTGTATTCTTATAGATTTATTGAGCACCTGCAAGTGTGCTGTCAGTGAGAGTTCACACAAGTATATATATTATGGTGTGGCTATTCAAATCGGTGTATTTCGTCTCCTCAAATAAGATACATGCTTAAGTGTATTTCTGTATCTGTGTTTACAGAGAATTGCTAACAGTTAATGAGTTATACAAGAATTTCCATTTGTCTTAGGCTGTCTAAATTGATTTTGGGCCCATCTCATTTCTTTCTGCAACAAAGATCTATATTTGCATTATATAAATTAAAACCTAACACTTTATTTTATTGTCAACAAGAAAGCTTTATTCCTTTAGTCATCAAGTACTACCAAAGCATTATGTCTCCCTTTGAAAGATCTTAAGCATCTGGGTGAATGTCTTTCCTTGCTCACCTCCAAATACTGTTGTAAGATTCTTTCACTATAGTTGTACATGACATTTGTTTGTAAAGGTTGTTGAAAAATTATAAGTTAATGATCATGCACTTATACACGAATGTTGTTACAGTGGATGGAGATGAAAATGAGGGCAATTGGCAGTCCAAGATTGCGTTGTCTTAGTCATATTATCACCTTTTAGGGAAAAAGTACAGGCACCATAGTAGAAAACTCGAGATAATGCCATTACCCAAAACATTGTATTCTAGGCCATGAATGGCTTTACATTCATAACTGTCATAGACAGAACTGAGAAGAACCATTGACTCGGTGGAAAAGTAGATACACCCCCTCCTTGATTGATTTCAGCAAGGAAGTTTCCATACAATAATAAACAAAAGCTTTATGTACAGTATCTAACTGAATAGAAATAGAAGACTTTGATATAATGGGCATTCTTTGGGAAATAAATGAAATGAAATCTTTCAGGCAGAACTACCACCCCTGCTTTACAAAAACATGCAATCTAGTATCCTAAACAGAGAAAAGATATATCTAACTATTCTTCGATCTTAAAACCATATGAGATAATGACATCATAAACATCCCTAAGAGTTAACAAATAAGCATAGGAAATACTTCCAACAGAAATATGACCAATGCTTTCTATAGAAACAAACAATTTGTGGTCCGAGTATTACTGTATGTTTGATGCACAATCACTGTATACTCTTAGCTATCCTTCAACACTCTTAGAAAACCATCAGATAATATTGGTTAGATATAGGTTACAAACATATGATCATTTGATATCTTAGAGACACTGTTGATAAAACCCTCTCTGAATACAGAGCAAGATCTACAAGTCCATTGATAGTTTATATATCTGTTATATTTATCTGTAGCTCTCAGCACTCCGTATTTGAGGTTGAAAACGGATTCTGTTATACCTGATCTCTATAGCCCTCAGTTTAGACTCTAGAGGTTATTGAGTAGCATTACCAACTGCTCATGACCAATCAAAAGGTCTTCACTTCTATGAAAATGGTGGTTCGCTTGCCTGTGTTAGTTCCCGTGTCTTTTTACTTGTCTCCATCATTTTGAGCTTTCTACTATTAGATTACATTGGCCTAAATATTCTAGCAATACTAATAATCGTTATTGTACACTTTTTACCGGACACTGAGTTCCTCATCTGTTTATTAGGCAATTTTGGATCTTTATATTATGTATGCTTTGTTGGATATCTGTGTTTCTGACCTAATTGGTAGCAGCGGATTCTATATAAACCAGAACCAATAGATTTATAAAAAAAGCAACAACCAAATATGATCAAAGATGATGACAATGTTTCAAAGTCAGAGATGAAGATAATCAAACGGTTGGCTCAAAGAACTTACGTACCCAAGTTTCAAGATCATGGGGAGATTGGACAAATGTAATGAGATTTATGCCTGTGATGGTTCCAGGATAAGCATTGGTGGCATATACCTCCATTTTTGGTATATTACATTGGCTTTTTAGATTTAGTTACCAATGTGTCTAATTGGTGGTTGGTCGTTTTCAGTAGGTTGCGCGTATTAGTGATTGAAACTATTATTTAGTCAATACACCCATAATGAATGAGAATATGGTTCCAGATATTATGATCATATGCTTCTTGCTGTCAGAAACAATAGTTGTTTTTTTTTCACCTTTTTGTGTTTATGTCCTCGGAACTCTTAGCAAGTAAGGTCTGCAGCCTTTGTAATTCTGTTTTCCTTGAATATGGTTGGAAACATAATATGTTAGGGTTACATACTTGAAGGAATGTGAATGTAAAAATTCAAGTGAGTGTAACCGTTATTGGGATTCCAAAAATTTGGAAGACGAATCCAAATTCACATTAACCGTTATTGGGAGTCCAAAAAAACTTTTGAAAGACGAATCCAAAATTCACATCAATACATTTATAAATGTATCATATTAATGAGAAACACATCACGCTTATCTATAACACTGTATTCTAACAGTGATAACAAAGCATGTAGTTATTAGGCCAATTGAGCTATGGGATTTATCAATAGCTGAGTCGTCCAGAGGTGTTTTTCATTCCACGTTTGAGCATACGGCTGCAGAAACGTTCCTCTGTCTATCAACCTGCCAGTCTGCCATCTCTGATGTATGTCCATCTGCAAGACTGTCCATACCTTCCTGCTCAGAATTCCTCCATTTCTATGAAACCCTAATTTTCTCCTTGCAGTTCCCATTTGCATTCCTTCTTTGCGCTGCTTTCACTATGCGAAACCCTAATCTCCCGATCTGCTAGCGAGTTAACATAATCCATGGTGCCAAACTTCCACGCCCATTCCTTTAGAGGAAGATCTAACAGTTTCCTATGTTTTCTTCGAAATCTTGAAGTTGCTTTTGAAAATAGCTACGCGTAAGCTTCATTAGAGCCATAAGTGTATCTGTGAGTGTTCGATAAAATCTTGCAATTCATGTTCAAGCCAATGACGAAGCTATTTTAAAAGAGTTTCGGCTTTAGCATGGCCATTGTCATCGTAGAGGTGGAGATAATAATAACCATACGCACATGCCCATTTGAGCATACGACTACAGTCAACAATCAGTAGCCAGGTTATGCCAAATCGACTTCACTTACACATTTGAATTCTGTAATGCCACGATGTGAACCTCGTCGTAAACCACATCATCACACACCAAAATGCAGGGAGGCTGCACCTCCGCATCTGAATAGGCGGCTTTGAACCCTGCTCTCAATCCTTCATCGAATAATCTCACCAGCACGCGCCAAAGCTCATAGTACACATATGTCCGCAAGCGTCCAAAAAAGAACAATTATCCAGGCTCATATCAGTATGTGGGCCAATTATTTGCCTGAAGTGAACCTTCTCACACGCGATAATGGTGTTTCTAGTTCGACGTCGACAATCTTCTTTTGTTAAAGGCTTACAATACTCTTTCAATTATGTACCTCCTTTTAAACTTTTCAACCAGAGCAATTTCTCTTGTAGTAGGACAATGAATTAGATCATAAAGTTCTTCACCTGTCTTACTGCCGGTTCTTCTCTCAGCTGAAGCCACATGTTGCATTTGTATAGAGGAAAAGGGAAAGACCATTGTTGTGTTGTCATTTGAGCGTGGAGATCACATAACAGCATTTGTCCAGAGTTCAGAATAGCAGAACTTAAGTGTTTTTGCGAAGTGGAGCAGAGGCATCGTCGTTGAGGAAGGCATTATCTAGAAGTACGTAAGAACATTGGCATATCAAGGTTCTGCCTGCTTTGGCATTCCTCGGTTAGGATACAAGGAGGCATATTCTCCAATGCCAGTTTAAACACTCTAAGATCTAGTAGCAAATTCCTTTTATTCTTCTCTATTGTCTACTCTATTGTAGAAACCCTACCACGGGGTTGTTTTGTTCATACAGTAGAATCTTTGCACCGAGGGTTCTACAAGACCAAAGAACCACTATGGGTGGATGACTTCTTGGCAATGGTCATCAACAGTCAGGAAGATATATCAGTCATATCGAAGAATTCATTCTTGAGTATTGACACATTTTGCAGTGGACATATTTTCGTCTTCTCACCTTGTCCTTGACGGGGGGATAACATTAGCGATTGAAAGTCAGGGTTCAAGTTTCGAAGTCGTATCAATCAAGCAATAACAAGCAAGTGTGATTTGGTTTGTGGCCATCCCAAAACCCCCAGATTGTTTTGTGGTTTTACTTAAACCACCACTTAATAGAAGACTTACAACTTATGCTAGACAACAGTTTGTGGTTTCCCTTAAACCTCCACTTAGTAGAAGACTTGTAGCTTCTGCTAGAGAACAGTTTATGGTCATCTTTAAACTAGCAATCAAGAGCATTTCCAATTAGGAGAAGACATCAGCCTCAGCTTCTAGCTAACTTAGGAAATGTTTCGAGAACCAATGAGCCTTAGAGCCAAGTTACAAGGTTTGTGGTCTACCTTAGACCACCATCACCATTTAGTAGAAGACATCAACCTCTGCTAGCCTTCTGGTTTGTGGTCATTCCAAAACCACCAGATTCAGAGAGCACATTCAACCGTTCGTAGTTGTCCACTTCCAAATTTCAGATGTCCACTTTCAGATTTCAGCTCTATTCTTGGACCCACATACACCCCTTCGGATTAAGGGGGGGAATGTTGGAAACGTAATCCGTTAGGGTTACACACTTGAAGGAATGTGAAAAGTCAAGTGAGTGTAACCATGATCGGGATTCCAAGAGGCAGCCTCTTGGAAGATGAATCCAAAGGTCACATCAATGTATTTATAGATGTATCATATTAATGAGAAACGCATCTCACGCTTATCTCCATATTCGCACATTCCAACAAATATAACAAATAGAGTCAATATGGCTAGTTGCAATTTGAAAACATTTTATTTAAAGTTCTATGCTATGTTATGGACCATTAGGGGCTTTCTGCTCCCATTTTTTATTCAGCGTGTTGCAATGCATATTGGCATGTTCTGCTAAAAGTTATGATAGCTAGAAAAATAGGCAGAATTTAAGTCCACTATCAGAGAAGAAAGAAGGACATTACTATGTTCTACTAAAAGTTCTGGTAGCCAGAAAGATATGCAGAATTTTAGGCCGTAGGCTAAAGGTTCTACAAAATGATGATTTTTTGGGGGGATATTTGCCCGAAATCCGATGAGAAATTGTTGGATTCATGGATTTGAGTGATTATTTCTGTATAATTCAGAATTTTAGGCCGTAGGCTAAAGGTTCTACAAAATGATGATTTTTTCCGAGGATATTTGCCCGAAATCCGGTGAGAAATTGTTGGATTCGTGGATTTGAGTGGTTATTTCTGTATAATTCGAGTGCCCTGGGAGTTTTTCGGCATCTGAATCCATTTTTGCATTCAGAAATGGATTCTGAACAACAAAAAATAGTGATTCGTGTAAATTTATATCACCGGATTCCGACAAAAAAAGTCATTTCATAGAATAGCTAGCTAACGCCGAATTTTAGTCTACTATCAGAGAAGAAAGAAAAACATTACTCTCTGACCCCTGAGTAGATATTTTGTACATCATGTAATTTTCCTACTGCCGTATAAATATCTCCTCCTCTTTTGAAAAAAAAAAATTGTTATGAATAGCATCATTCTTCATGTGACATTAATATTTCCCCAATAAAGGCAAACCACAAGAGATCCAAACTATGTTTTCCAACTAAAATAAAAACATGGTTAAATTTGCTCAACCAGTTTTCAAAATTCATCAAAAGATTGAAAATCTATACTATATACTAAAACAGTTATGTGGGGTCATCCATCCCTACATACATATACACTCAACCAAGGAAACTTGTAGGCTTACAAGGCACAAAGGGCTTGCACAGCATGATCCCTTACAAGCCCATAAAGCATTAAGATCAGCCCAAGGATACACAATCTTAAAAAATTTATATCATGTGAACCACTTAATTGCGGTTTGGTCTTGCAAATGAGGACTTCAAATTTGACTGTGTGCATAGGATACACACAGAAAATGTGTACATAGATCACAAGAACTAGCAAAAGGTACTAGAATGGATCAAGAACACTATTTTCTATAGAAAATGCATATATCTATAAGGATAATAAACCATCGCATCAAACAAATGAAACAGGCACTCTAGAGTACAATTGAACTCCTCATTTAACATAAACAAGATCCCTAAATAGTTCAAGCACAAAGAATTAGGAATGTTCTTCATTGACATGAGTAGATAAGTATGTTTATTTACTGCAAAGATGAGGCCTTTAATGAGAAAAGTATGCATTCAGAGGCAGCCTGAACTATGAGGGCTTTAAATTTGACTCTGTGTGCATAGGATACACACAGAAAATGTGCACAGAAGATCACAAGAACTAGCAAAAGGTACTAGTATGGATCAGTAACACTATGAGATTGAAAATTTTGCAGGTCCATTAACCCTTTTTCCTTTTCCTGGTGCACTTAAATCTGCTACGCAAATCGAGGGTTCTGATTTACTGGGTAGTCTGTTGGGTGTAGAGGACTTTCAGGAAGCGGGGCCTATACGAGGGTTGAAGGGAAAAGAAAGAAAGAAAATGGTTCGTTCCCGAGGTGGTGATATTGCACTTGTATTTGGAAAGGATTTGCAGGTTGCTAAATCGCGGACCTGGACGGGAAGGCCCGGGTTGGCAGATTTGGAAACCGACGGATCTCTGTTGGGGTCCTTGCTGATAAATTGTGAAGCAAAGAGAAATGCAGAGAGAAAAGAATAGTATATTCAAATGTATGAAGAAGTACAGAACAGAACTGAAGTAAGTTGAAGTACTGAAGAGTTACCAACAATAGGAAATAGCTGAGCTTATATATGCTCATGCAAGACAGAAATAGAAAGTACAACTGTCCAGTACAGCTGGCAGTGTACGGTTAGTCTGTTGAGGGTACAATATATTTAACACTCCCTCTTAGACTCAACAGTTACAATCAGTAGCACTGACTATGCCTAAGTGCTGTCTCTGGAAGTCAAAAACTGACTTTCCTAGTGGCTTGGTGAAAATATCAGCAAGCTGATCTCTAGAACCACAAAATTGTAGTGCAATGTCACCATTATTGACTAGCTCGCGTATAAAATGAAACCGAGTGTCAATGTGTTTACTTTTCTTGTGGAACACATGGTTCTTGGATAATGCAATCGCTGATGTGTTGTCACAGAAGATAGGAGTTGGATCCTTCTCTGTTTGTGATGTGTCTTTCAATAATCTTCTGAGCCATACAGCTTGACAGGAAGCTGAGGTAGCAGCGACATACTCTGCCTCTGCAGAAGATATTGATACTATTGGTTGCTTCTTCGATGCCCATGAAATCAGGTTCGTGCCCAGTTGAAAAACATATCCTGATGTGTTGTTCCTGTCATCCAGGCTGCCTGCAAATTCACTGTCTGTGTAACCAGAGAGTTGATTACTATCAGATTTAGTGTACCATAAACCAAAATGTAGTGTTCCTGCTACATATCTCAAAATTCGTTTTTCCATTTTCCAATGTGAATCCTTGGGTGATTCCATGAATCTGGAAACAAGGCTAGCTGCATACATGATGTCTGGCCTAGTTGCTATAAGATACAACAAAATGCCGACTAAACTTTTGTAGAGAGTAGAGTCCACAGTAGGACCTTCATCTTTCTTGCTTAATTTTGTGCCTAATGGTATGGGAGTTTCCGCTGGATTGCATCCTTCCATGCGAAACCGTTTGAGAATGTTTGCTGCATACTTTTGCTGACAGACAAAAATGCCTTTGGCTGATTGATGAACCTCAATGCCTAAAAAATATTTCATGATGCCAAGATCTGTCATCTCAAAGTCAGATTGCATGGCATGCTTGAAATCTGTTAGCTCTAGATTTCCTGTGTAAATCATGTCATCAACATATAAACATACAATTAGTATTTTACCGTGCTGATCTGTTTTGGTATAAAGTGTTGGTTCATTTTGGCTTCTGCTGAAACCACTTTTGATCAAATAGGTGTCAATTCTGTTGTACCAAGCTCTTGGAGCTTGCTTTAAGCCATACAAGGCTTTCTTCAACCGATACACTTTGGCTGGGTGCTCTTGGACTTCAAATCCAGGTGGTTGATCGACATAAACTTCTTCTTCTAAAAAACCATTTAGGAATGCTGACTTGACATCCATTTGGTAAACTTGCCATTTGTGTTGTGCTGCTATGGCCAATAGAGTTCTTACAGTGTCTAATCTTGCTACTGGAGCAAAAGTTTCACCATAATCAGTACCTGGTTGTTGTGAGAATCCTTTGGCAACAAGTCTTGCCTTGTGCTTTTCAATTTGTCCTTTTTCATTTAGTTTGGTTTTGTACACCCACTTGACACCAATACTCTTTTTGTGTCTTGGCAAATCAACAAGATCCCATGTCTTGTTCTTCTCAATGGAGTCAATTTCTTGGTTCATTGCTTGAATCCAATGTGGCTCCTTGGCTGCTTCCTTAAAGGATGTGGGTTGACATGACATTAAAGCAAAAAGATTATGTTGCTCAAAGTCATCCAACTGTTGATGGATTTCTCTCAAACTTCGAGTTCTCTGATTCTGTGGTTCAGAGAATGATTCTCTGCTAGAAGTTGAGCTATCCTGTGAATTATCTGGTTGTCCTTGGACTTGCATTCTTGAAGGAATGGACTGAGGTACTAGCTGTTCTGAATGTTCTGTGTTTTCAGAACTTGGCAGCAAAGGATTTTGACTGTCCACTTGCTGGTTTTCTGAATCATCCCAGAATTGGTTTTCCAAAAATTGTACATCTCTACTGAGAATTAATTTCTTGGTAATGGGATTGTAAAGCCTGTACGCTTTAGCTGTTTCACTGTAGCCAGTGAAAATACATTTTTCACTTCTGTCATCAAGCTTCTTCCTTAATTCGAAAGGTACGTGTGCATATGCTATGCATCCAAATGTCCTTAGATGAGCTACATTGAGCTTTGTCCCACTCCAAGCTTCTTGGGGAACTTTCATCTGTAGACTGGTGGTTGGTGATCTGTTCAGAAGATAGACTGAGCATGCTACTGCTTCAGCCCAAAAAGTATTTGACAAGTGTTTTTCTTTAAGAAGTGTTCTTGCCATATTCATGATGGTCTGATTTTTTCTTTCAGCCACTCCATTCTGTTGTGGAGTATACCTTGTTGTTGCTTGCATGATGATGCCTTGAGATTTGCAAAAGTTTGCAAATTCTCTGGAGTTGTATTCTCCTCCTCCATCTGACCTGAGTACTTTGAGAAATTTACCACTCTGTTT
The DNA here is from genome assembly GCA_032191745.1 of Picea mariana. Classification (NCBI taxonomy): domain Eukaryota; kingdom Viridiplantae; phylum Streptophyta; class Pinopsida; order Pinales; family Pinaceae; genus Picea; species Picea mariana. The sequence goes on from JASDQU011179771.1 coordinate 42,952, forward strand.
TTCAGCTTCAGCCTTGAATTCTTTGAATTTTGTAAATGTCTCAGACTTGTGTCTGAGAAAATATATCCAGATTTTCCTGCCGAAATCATCAATAAACGTTAGAAAGTAAAAACTACCACCTATGGACTCTGTTTGCATTGGTCCACATAGGTCAGTGTGAACAAGTTCAAGATGTTGTTTGGCTTGATTGGAAGACTATGGAAAACTGGTTCTCTTGTGTTTTCCAAGTATGCAGGACTCACATGGGGGAATATGCTCTTTAAAAATAGGTAGACCTTTGACCATGGAGTTTTTCTAAAGAAGACTTAGACTCTGAAATGGTAGATGTCCAAATCTAGTATTCCAAACCATTGATTCATTCATGGTTGATGCACTCTGTGCATAAGGTTGATTCAGATTTGCAGTTCTGAGGATAAGGGGAAACATCCTATTTGGAGTCATAAGGATTTCAGAAATTAATTTTCTGTTGGGTTTTCTATCATAGATCTTACAAGATGCTCCCTCAAAAAGTACCTTATATCCTTTTTCAATGAGCTGTCCTACACTTAACAAGTTATGTTTCAAATCTAGAACATGATAGACATTAGATATGTCTTTTTTTACATTCTATTTAGTAAGAATAGGAACAATTCCTCTTCCTTGAACTTTGACGAAATAGTCATTTCCAAGGGTAATATCAGATGAAATTGATGAATCAATGCTTGAAAGTAATTCTTTGTTACCTGTCATGTGATTGTTGCAGCCACTGTCCAGCAACCAGAGATCTTTAGGTTGTTGTTCAGTTTTGTGGCATGAGAGAAACATACCTCCTGAGTTTTCTCCTGTGTGATTTGACACATGTGCTCTGCTTGAGAGTTGATCTGCTTGCTTCTTCCTGCATTCAGATTCATAGTGCCCATACTTTTTGCAGTAGTAGCATTGTATGCTTGATTTGTCATTTGATCTTCTCCCTCTGCCTCTTTGAGGCTGGAAATTCTGTTGTTGATTCCTATGACCTTGGAAATTTGGATTGGGATGTTGTTGTCTATTTCCACCACTGTTATGAGGTTTACCCTGGTTGTTCCCTCTTCCTCTACTTCTTCCTCTGCCTTTCCCTCTTCTAAATGAGAATTGAGATTGGAAGGCATTTGAGATTGACTCATCTGTTAGATGCAGTCTAGTCTCATGTGTCACCAGAGAACCAATTAGTTCATCTGTTGAGAATCTTGACAGATCCTTGGATTCAAGGATGGCTGTGACAACCATTTCAAATTTCTTGGGAAGACTTCTGAGAATTTTCTCAACAATTCGTTGATCAGTGATGGTTTCACCAATCAGTCTGATCTGGTTCACGATTCCCATGACTCTAGTCATGAACTAATCCACTGTTTCGGACTCTGTCATCCTTAGAGTCTCAAATTGCGTCCACAAGGTCTGCAGTTTAACTGTTTTTACCCTGTCATTTCCTTGGTAGGACGATTTGAGGATGCCCCGGGCCTGTTTGGAAGTACCAGCGCCTGTGATTTTCGAGAATATTGAATCATCCACAGAGTTCTGAATCCATAATTTTGCTTTGTTTTCTTTGGTCCTCAGAGTTGCTTGAGCAATTCTCTGGGCATTTGTCATGGCAGTGAGGGCGGCTGGATCTGGTTCTACATAGCCAAGATCCACTGGTTCCCAGCATTCTTGTGCTTGCAGGAACGATCTCATCTGAAGAGACCAAAATTCGTAATTCTTACCAAGAAGAATCGGACCCTGAGTTGGTCCTAGATTGCTAGACGATGCCATATATAAAAAAAAAATCAAAAAAAATAGAGGGAAAAATTTTGTATTTACCTCCGATCTCAGAAATGCCGATTTTCGATGGTCGATGGGAGCTTATCGGGCTTGAATTGGCCCTTGGTCTCCTTGCAATGTGACCACGCGTCTTTCTTTTAAAGCGCTACGGGCTTTTCCCGTTTCTTTGGCTTTCAAATCGCCGAAAATGCGAAAAATCGCCTTTCGATTTTTCAACGGTCCAGATCGTGCAATGATCGGACGGTCCAGATCGTGCAATGATCGGACGGTCCAGATCGTATCGGGATATCGCGAATCGGGATTTCGCGATTTTTGATGTCGAGGTTTTCTGTCTCCTCGATTCTGTGATCGTCGATTTTTCGATGGCGTTGTCCTATCGGGACTTTTCCCGATGGCTCTGATCTGCAACACGCGTCCTCAACAGATGGACGGTCGTGATCTCTCCTCGCAATTTCGCGATGTGTTATGTCCTGGACCTCTTGTCTCCAGGATCCGCGAAATGCCGAATCCCGAAAAACCGATGAAGTCGCTTATCGGGACTTTCCCCGAAAGCCTCGATCTCTGCCACGTGTCCTGAACAGATGGACGGCTTGATTTGCGTCGGGTATTTCCTTGGAAAGAAACCCGAGCACTTGTTCTCAGGATTCTCGATTTGACGAATCCCGATATGCCGATGGCGCTTTCCTCTTCGGGACTTTTTCCGAGTCACCGGATTTGCGCCACGCGTCCTTAAAAGATGGACGGTCCTGATTCAGCCTCGGGATATCGCGGTTAGCGATGCTCCAAATTTCTGTCAACGTGAAACCCCGAATGTCGATACGCTGACGGCGCCCTTGATGTCCGCCACGTGTTCAGGAGATATGGACGACTGAGATTTGATCGGGATTCCGCGTATTGCGGTTTCGCAAGTTGCGATGTCAAATTTCTTTGACAACTTCAAACCCCGAACTCCGAAATGCCGACGGGCGCTGCGATGTTCGCCACGTGTCCTGACAAACGGACGGCTGAGATTGTATCGCTATATCGCGTATCGCGATTTCGCGAGTTGCGAGGTCCTGTTGCAATGGACTTAGAAAACCCCAAACTCTGAAATGTCGATATGGCGATGCGTTGATCAGCTGCCACCTGTCCTCTGAAATGGATGGCTATGATTGTTCCGGGATTTCGCGATTTCACGTATCGGGGTTTTTGGAGAGCAGATTCTTTCGCTCGTCCAACTCCCGATTCCCGATTTTGCGATGGAATAGGATGTCGCCATGTGTCTTCTTGATGAACGGTCAAGATGACGTCGGGATTTCGTGACTTCACAAGTCGAAATCACTCCTGTGCACTGCAGAGAACTAAACCTCGTGCACCTTCTCGCTGATCCAACGGCTGTCGGGCCTTTGCGCAAGATCTGACGGCTGAAATGCTTTCTCCCTTTCCGCGCTCTCCTGGTCCCTTCTGGACTGGTTTCCCACCTTGGAACCATTCGTAGGATGAATTTCACGACTTTAGTGGCTGTTCTTTGCACCTGAGATGCGTTCTTTACACCTGTGGAAGAAAGATTCGTGAATCTTTCAAAGATTTGGAAGAATTTCACGATTTCTTCGTGATCTGCTACAATCTTTGACAGATTTGAGCTATTTTCAAAAATCTTTAAACGATTCAGCCTTCTGCTTGAATCTTTAACGAATTGAAGCGAAATCTTCAAGTTCTTTAAACTTCTTTCGTTCCGCAGCTCTTCTGTGTCAATCTTTGACAGTTCTTTGAGAAAATTGTGCAGGTTTCTTCTTCTGCGTTCTCTGCTTCCTCTGCTAGCTTCTCACGGTGATCTTTAAAGAGTATTACATACAGCTTTCCAAGCCTTGTGAAAAGACTGTGTCGCGTGCTCTCAAGATGCGTGTAAGCTCTGCGCTGTGAGGATCGTGTTGCTCTCCCAACTGTGTGAAGAGTCTTACTACTGTAGCTCTGATACCATGATAAATTGTGAAGCAAAGAGAAATGCAGAGAGAAAAGAATAGTATATTCAAATGTATGAAGAAGTACAGAACAGAACTGAAGTAAGTTGAAGTACTGAAGAGTTACCAACAATAGGAAATAGCTGAGCTTATATATGCTCAAGCAAGACAGAAATCGAAAGTACAGTTGTTCAGTACAGCTGGCAGTGTACGGTTAGTCTGTTGAGGGTACAATATATTTAACACTTGCTCAGTGGAGGGAGACAAAATGGTTACCAGTCTTAGGCTATTCCCTATCTTCCATATTCTATCTAGGGGCTAGATAGACTTTGTCTTATAAGAAAAACATGACATGCTGAAGATTCTTTTGGTGCACTAGTTTTCAGATGGCCAGGTTCTCCACCCAAAGCCCCGGCATCCATTGTTTGATGCCAATGTCAAAGGTTAAAAAAATGTTCCAGTTTGGATTAAGATACCTTGGGCTCTTTCATTGCGGTGAACACAAGATACAAATCTTCGTCCAGGCGGGCCGAAGTTCACCATATCCTTCTATAGAACATTGGAGTATATCGATCATGGGTTGGTAAAAGCAAATGTTCAAGCACTTTGGACTGTTTCCTAGTTCACCATATCCTTCTACAGAACATTGGAATATATCGATCATGGGTTAGTAAAAGAAAATGTTCATATCATTTCCCAGTATATCTAGAACCAAACAGTTCAAGGGGTCGACTGGGGATCCCTTACAAGTTTAACCTTGCTTGGCTCAAGATAGAATAATTCTATGCTTTGATGGAAGAAAATTGGGAAAAGTTTGACCCCAACCTAAGTTCTCGGGATTCACATCAATTTGTTGACTCTCGTAATAAATTGAAGAAGGTATTGATCCTATGGGATATCGAGCACAGAAAGGTGCGATATTCTTCCTTGCATGGTATTGAGGATGACCTGGAACAAATCTACGAGGGAGTATCTGTGCTTCAAGAGGGTGGGGTGGATGTAGAACATGTACGCCATTTGCAAGCATCTCGCCATAATATTCTCATTGAACAAGAAAAACAATGGTGGATGAAGAGTCGGGCTCTCTGGCTTGAAGCAGGTGATCTGAAGACCAAATTTTTTCAGTGCTATGCAAATCATCACTGAAGTTACTACACCATCTAGGAGTTGAAGGCCGAGGATAGAGAAATTGTGGCTTCCCTAGGGGTTTGACATTTTCACTCACCATTCTAGGAACCTCGACATTACAATATGGATGTGGCACTCATGCACCTTTCATATTTCCACGGTTGATTAGAGAGGCAAAAAAATTAATCTATCTACAATGAGGTTTCCATGGAGGAGTTACAAGAAGTTCTTGGTACTTTCCATAAAGATAAGAGCTTGGGGCATAATGGTTGGATGATAGAATTTTTCAAAGGCTTCTTTGATTTTTTGGGCCATGATCTATTGGGAGTTGTCTAGGAGATCTGTCTTGTTGGCAAGGTTCCTAGCAATATCAACTCAAACTTTATAGCACTAATTCCGAAAACATATTTCCCAACATCTTATGATGATTTCTACCCCCATTATATTACCCCATTCTATGTAATGTCTTATACAAGGACTGCGCTAATTCTATGTAACTTTTTATACAAGATTGTGGCAAAAATCATAGCAATGCACCTAAAACCAGTGGTATCATCTAGATAATTTATGTTGAGCAGTTCAAGGTTCTAAAGGGGAGGTTGATTCACAAGGCCATAGGATCTACTCAAGAAGGGATTCATTCCATAAAAACACATCATATGCATGTTTATGTGATCAAACTTGATCTCTCCAAGGCTTGATACTACATGTCTTGGCTCTATATTAGGGTATTACTTATTCAAATTGGTTTTGATCTATGTGTGTTCAACTGGATAATGTCTTGTGTTACCTCTGTTCAATTTGTTTTTTTAGTGAATGGTATAGGTTCCCCTTTCTTTTGGGATGGACGTGGACTTTTCCAATCATGCCTTGTATCCCCGTATTTATTTCTTTTATTTGTTGATGGGCTCAGTCATGTCATTGCATAGTCATCTGGTACACTTCAAATGAAAGGAATCCATATGGGTTGATCTATGAAACTTACTCATCTCTTATTTGTGGATGATAAATTATTATTTTGTCTGTGTAGAAGCTGAGAGTTGCAATGTTCAAGGGGCACTGGACTTATTTTGTAGTGCAACTGGAATGGTCATCAATATGATGATATATCCAATCTACCTTCCATATTTTGGGGAGGCTACTCGGTTGGCCCTCATCAGTATCTTCCCTTTTCCCTCCTATGAACTCAATGAAGGTTTAAAATATATGGGTTATAGAATTAATCCTATTAACTATGATTTGAAGGATTGGAAATGACTAGCTCTGAAAGTGGAGAAGTGGATTTCCCTAGTGTGAATGCAATAAATGTAAGAGGACTTACTAGAAGGTTCCACATTCTAGAAGGTTCCTCCTCTAGAATGTTGTTAGGTGTTCAGTAGCACTATATAAAGAGGTTCAACCAATATTATGGGAAAGTTGAGAAGAATTATATTTGGAGCTTGTATCTCATTAGGAGGTTGCCCCCTCTAGGGGGGAAGTGATGAAAAAGTTGAGAAGAATTATATTTGGAGCATGTATCTCATTAGGAGATTTCCCCATATAGGAGGCAAGTGATTAGGAGTGGATCCCTTATTAATAGGATCTATTGTATGGTATTTCCATACCCTAAGGGATTTTTATAATAAAGTGGATTTATTGTATTATGATCTTTGATACTTAACAAACTATCTCTCATCTTTTTCCCTTTTGTCCTTATACTTACCAAGTATAGAATGAAATTAGTGTGCTGCTAGATTTGGGATGGTTATGGTAGAAGGACTCAATTGAAGCTTGTTTTGAGGAATTTTTTACTACTCTTCGCTGGAAATCATTCCTAGTTATGCCGATATTGGTTTCCTTGGGCGTTTGGCTGGCTAGGAATGCTAGCTTGTTTCAGTGCAAACTTCTCCCACATTTAAGGTTGTTCATCAATTATTTTACTTATTTTCATTTTATAAGATGAATCCAAACATTTAAAAGGAAAGGATTGCAGAACCAGTGTTTGACGGTGCTTGCCGAGGTGTAAATAGGCTCTGTGACATTGGTTTTCTTATCTTCTTTTTAGAAAAACTCCTATATTTCTGGCACCAGGCATATGGGTGTTGGTACAAATAATCGTGCGCAGTTCAATGCTTTGCTCGAACTGCTCCATTGTGAAAAAACCTGCAACATTGTTTCTATTCAAATCTTCAGGGACTCCAAACTGGTCATAGATGGGATGAAAGATGCCAAGGTAGTCGAAGATTTGGAGTTGCTAAACATTGGTATGACATTAAAGGAAGTTGCATATATCGTCAGAACAATTATGATATTGTTTGATTATCAAAAGAGGAACTGCCTTTGAATGATTATATGTGTTCTATGAAGGAATACAACAATGGGAGGGCGACTTCCCAGAGTGACAGACAAATTTATAACCACTGGCTATTAATTTCTATTTCATGTTGTTATGTTTTCAGTCTCATTTAGAAATCTTGAAAAGTTCATCTTGAGTTCATAGTGTGGCTCTCGAGGAGATCAAGAAGCTTTTTTTCCTGGATTTGTATAATTTAGTGCCAATGTGAAACAATTCTTTTTGCTTTTTTTTAGCTGGATTGTAATCTTTATACTTTGGAATAAAAGTCATTTTTAAGCCAAACAAATATATATATATAGTCATTTCACAAATATCCACATATTACAAAATAAAAAAATTATATTTTAAAAATTTAGTTTTGAAATTTAAAAATTTTAAGATTAATTATTAATATATAAATTTTACAAAACTTAATAAAAAAATTTAATCAATTGCAAACTGATTTTATTACAATATTTTTTAATCAATTGACAACTAATTTTTTTTTTCACGCTAAAAAAACAGTTTCACTGTTATTCTTATTAGAATCAAATGAAACTTTCAGTTTACAAAAAATGTATCTTCCATGAAGTAGGAATGTTCTTTCTCCTTCTACAGATTTTACCTGTGGATTCCTAAGGTCACTTAAAGTGGCTTATACATAGTTTAACCTGATAGTTATTTCTAGTTAAAAACCACCTTATAAGATGTGTAATTTCCCGGATCTAACAATAGATCCATTGTCGAGGCCTTCAAAAAATAACCATCCTAAAGTGTCATTGAGAGCCTTTTTAGACAACTTGTCCGCTACTTTATTGAACTGTCTGTGGATGTGCATAAAATTTATGGTCTCAAAACCTTTCTTTAATGATCTGATCTTCTCCTTCCAGTGACTGAGATAAATAAGATCCAAGTTGGATTTGTCATTTATCCAATCAATGGTGACCTTGGAATCGCCTGCCACCATTAGTTTTTTAATAGAGTGAAGTGTGGCAAGTAAAAGGATTCCACACAATCCCACCATCTTGGCTTTCATATTATTTCATGTACCTCCAACAAAATGTGCTTTGATAGTGTGTCTCGAGGAGATTTTGAGATAAATTCCTATGCCACACTTATTTTCTGCAGTTGCACCGTCAAAGAAGCCAATTGGATCGTCATTGAAGTAGATTGGGTTCAGTAAAACCTCCAATTTGTCTTCTTCCTCTTTGTATGGATGTTCTTTAATAGATAGAAGAATTTTTTTATGTATCCAAGGATCAATTATGTTCCAGTTATCAAACAAAATTTTGTTTCTGAATTTCCAAATGTCCCACATAATCAAAAATGGAAAAATTGGGGAGTTTGAAGAACTAGAGTTTCAAGTTTTCTTCAATGGTGGAGCTCTTCCACTCACTATCGACCCTCAGTGTTGTGAGGACATTTTCCCAAATGAGTTGTGAGGACATTTGCCCAAATGAGTTGTGAGATCTGACATTCTACAAAAAGATGTGTGACGAACTCTTCATCTTTTAGGCTCAGGGCACAGACTGAAGGGCCAATGCCTCCTCTTTTCTGGCAGTTAATACCTGTGAGGATGAAGTCCTCTATGCATAGCCACATGAAGAAAATTAATTTGACTGTGATCTTTACCGACCAGATCGCTTTATGCCACCACTTCTTAACAGCCAGATTATTTGTATAAAGAATGGACTGATAAGCTAATCTGGCAGTGACCTTACCTATTGCACGGTTCCAAGACCAAATGAGCTTGTCATTTTATGTGTTAAGTCGGATGTCGTTGCTTCTCAGATTTTTAATAAACATGTCCCAATCTGCATCGAGTGTATCATTTAAGCCCAGCTAACGGGAATCCATCCATTGTTGACACGCTCTAGTTGAGTCAGTGGTTGTAGCTTGTGCTAACGTGAATATGTGTTGGTTGTTTAATGACTGCAGGAGTGGTTTAGAAAACTGAAAGAAATCAATGCATCCGATGAAGGGGTCGCGTCCAAGGACAATGCACTGACCTGTCCCTATCTCCCATGCCAACCAACGTTTGATGATCAGTAGTGAATGCATCA
>JASDQU011179772.1:0-26130 GCA_032191745.1 Picea mariana
ATGGTAACAATAACTTATATATTTTACTCTGCGAATTAAGTGTGTTTAATACTGGTTAAATGCATTTGTTTTTAAATCCATGTAATGAATGGTGAACCGAGAGGTTAGTGTGAACCCGGGTAGTGAATAGGTACACTACAATATGCATAGGGTGCGATGATGCCTGATTGTCGCATCCTACTGTAGAGCTAGATTGCAACGTCTTTGCATGCTACCCTATGTCTAGGGTGCAACGATGTTAAAAGCTAAGAAAAAGACAAACTTCACGAATGTTTTATAAGGGGATCTTCTAGAAGATGAGGTGGCCTCCGAACGGTTTGGATCTTACTCACTTTTCTGATTTGGTGGGATCATCCTAATCTCCTCATCCATCTCTCTTTCACACTATATAAGAGGGATATCTCATGGAAAAGGCTAAGGTTGAATAGGCTAAGGTTTGTATGGAGAGTTCGACTTCCTCTTGAGAGATTTGTTTTAGTTCTACAAGCTACATGGTGGACCTTCTTCATTCAAAGGCTTTAAAGAAAAATTATGTGTGTTGGAGAAAAGGGCCATTGAAAAGGGGACCTTGTGACATCAAGGCTTTGGTTGTAATCTCCACTTTCTTTTTAATATGATACAACGATATGTTTATTTCCCATAAAACTAGTCTTGTTTTATTCTATGATTCCTTGATCACATACATAGGTTCTTGTTGAGTATATTGTGTTGCTTTCACTTTGGTTGGATTGTGTTCCCTTGAAGGTTCAATATCATAGGAGCATTGGAACAGAGCTAGGATGGAAATGACAAGAGGAAACAACATTTAAAAGGTAGGCTGTCTATCTCTTGTTAACTAGTAAACTCAATAATTAGAGCTTAAGGAAAGTCTTATATTATGTTATGTTTTGTTCTAGTTTCCAGTGGGATCTTGGGAGATCTGTTTATGTCTACATTTACCGATTCATCCAATAAAAAAATTGGAGACCATATTGGGGATACAACTTTCTTTTATTTTTTTTCTTCTTATTTTCTTTTAGCATGCCTTCTTCTGGTTAAATTCATTCTTTGAGTCCATGGGTGATCCATCTAGACTCCTTGGGTCTGAAAGTTCAGTTAGATTTTTTTTCTTTCTTCCATTTTTTTCTTAATTACAGAGATTTTCGCACTGTACCATATATGCATCCTATGAAGACACTCAGACATCGCACCCTGCTTGTGCGCACCATTGCAATGATGTCACATTGTTCTCTATTGGTAGCCTACGATGACCTTAGCTCGACGCACTGTTCTCTACTGCCAGCTTGAGATGATTCCTATAGGAATTGTTGGAGTGAGTCAATTTGTCTTTTTTCACCCATTTTGCCTCAATTTCCCGGGATGAACTTCTAATACCAATGATTGATTGATTTATGAGTTTAAAGCTTGCATTTGATTGGTTTTCAGTGATTGAAAGTCTTTCTTTGAAATTTTGCAAGTTCTTTGCTTTCGATTCTTGTCGCAAGGATATAATCTATGGATCTTGATCTAAGTGCTTGTTTGACAAAGGATCTTTGATTTATTTGAGGTTTGGGATTGATTTTACTTTCCAGATTGTTTGTTTATTGAAAGACATTTTTGTTTGCATTTGACAAAAGGCTTTCTTATCTTTTTCATTTTTGTCTACATTACAAGTTTGATTTGGGAATTGTGTTGATTTTCTTGGATTACGCTTTCCTTTCATCTTTGCATATCTGATTTGATTTAGGGAAGGAAGAACTGAACTCATTTATTCTTTTTAGTAATATTTCATAAGAAAATTATTGCATTAAAAATACTTGATTAAGAGAGAAATTGGAAAATTTTGTAGCTTATGATTATTTCGAATTTTGTTCATTTGAAATCGAGAAATTGTATTTCGTAGCTTTTGTACATCAAAAGAAATACATTCTCCCTACTGTAATTAGAGTTCATTGAATTGAAATATTGCACATTCATCTCTTCGTGCATTTTAATGGGTCAAGGCCATATACATCATCAGTTTCATTCTCATCTTCCTTTTGAGTAAACAACAACCTTTAAAATACAACGTAATTTTAAAATTTATTAGCAACTTTTATTTTCTAGAAATTCTCTTCACCAACATGATCTAGGATAGTGATTTGGAAAAGGTTCTAAGGAACATTCTCCAAAGCATCAAAACACACAATAGTATCTTGTGATAGGGAGAGTTCAAATCCAATTGCTACATTTTGTCCTGGGAAGCCCTTCTAACATAAGGGTCAATCATGAGGTCGCATTAGGACTGACAGAGTTACTCACCCTTCTTTGTTGGTCCTAGTGTAGAGTTTTCACGTATTATTGGCGGTCACTTGAGAGTATACCCATGATTATGTGTGGGATCTTCTCGAGTTGATTTTGGGCTAGATACCCTGCCTTTGCACATGGATCAGCCTGTCGATTATTTCCCCAAGCATCATTGTTGTAGTTTGTAACCTTAGTAGAATATCTATTTAGGGTATTTACACGAGGTGATTGTGAAGGGGAAAGTCTTCACGATACCTAGAATCGACATTGGCCAAACTCACTCGGGATCCTTGGAGGGTATACCTGTAATTATGTGTGGGAGCTTGCACCAGGGTGTAAGTCCGTTAAGCATGTCGTCAACATAACTTTTCCACCCACTTTATCCCAACCCCTTCTTGTCTTTATTTCACAATGTTGGATTTCATCATCAACTAGTGACTTCGAAATAAGAAGGTTTGGTTTCTTGGTTTGATTTCTAGATTTTATTACTGAGTGTTGTTTGTTTCTCTAGTTGGCGATAGATTTTTTTCGCTCTTTATTTGGTTCAGCCAACATTGGCCTTCGTTGTTCACATAGGATGCAAGGGATACCCCCGGAAGATACGAAAGGTTACCTTCCTTTGCTTCCTAACTCAACATAAGGCTCTCCTGAGGGAGCAGTCAATAACGAAGTAGCCTCATAGGTTTGAAGTTCACACTCTTTAGAGGGATTCCAAATTTTTTTGGATTCTTTAGAGTCATTCCGACTTCCCCCAAATCCGTTATTGAGTATTGGACAAGACACACATTTTCTCCAGATGAAATCATCGGGAGAAATTTTTGTTGTTGAAAATACTGAAGTACCTACTAGACCTAATGCAAGGTCTGGAGTAGACGATCCACTTTTTCAAAGTGAATCATTTAGAACCCTGACTCACACTGTTCGAATTTTTAATCCTAGTTCCACCCCTTCGTCAGTATGCGATCTTTACGACGCACTAGGAACAAGTTCTAATCAACCTATGGAATCACAAATGCATGAGACGTCTGTTACCTATATGGTACCTTTAGACCATTTTACTGGCATGACCAGTAATGTCACCACAGTTTCAGACCAATTATTGGTTGGTTATCGCTCAATTCTTCCTCTCCAGACGACCCATTCTACTATGGTCCCACAAGCTACAACTACTTCTGCTAGAAATGTGGTTATCACCCAAGCTCCTATTGGAACACCACTTCCTCTTAGACCAAGTCCGTCACTTCTCCCTCAGTATAATGGTTTGAACACTTCCATTTCTATTCCTACTCAGAATTCGTTCGAAGGGTCTAGACTTTTTGTTCCTCCTGGGTATAATTTTGTTATTCATTTTGTTCCTACACCTACCCAGGTTCTCTCCGGAGGGCCTTACATTCCTCCTCCACCTTTGTTTGGGGGATCTAATCGTCCTAKCCCTAGTGGATCCAATCCAGCTGGAGGCACCAATCATTTTGTCACTTCCAGTTTTCAGATTCCTGTTGGAGGCTAACCTCAAGTTGGGGAGAAACCTCAATTTGGGGGGAAACCTCAGATTGGGGGACAACCTCAATTTGGGGGGAAACCTTAGATTGGGGGACAACCTCAATTTGGGGGGAAACCTCAAGTTGGAGGCCATAAATCCGATTATGGTCAAAGTGTACCTACTTTACAATATCAACCTTGGAATCTTCCTTTCCAAGAGAAACAACAACTGTTTGGGGGGAAACATCCTCAAGTCAATTCTTTTGTACCCCCTAATCTCAGTCAACTATATCCAGGTTCTATGAATCCTACTTGGGGTCAAAATTTTCAGTCTAATGTTCCTTTCCAAGGGAACATACCTAATATTAATCAAAACCCTCCACAACTGAATCTGTCAGGACTTTCTAACTATCTACAGACTGTGTATGGTCCTACTGGTATACCTACGAGACTTCTCCCCCAAAAATACCAGTTTCCTGAAGTGAACAAACAGTTGCATTTTATTGCCACCTTGGATTTACCGGATTAGTCTAGTATTTTGAATGATCCTGTTTTTCACTCTCCTTATTGGCCTGTCATCCCAGCCAAATTACCATCTGACATTCCTAAATTTGACGATCGATCGAGAGAAGACCCGAATAATCATGTTATGACTTTCCATCTTTGGTGTTTGTCCAACTCATTGATGGATGACTCCATAAGATTACGAATTTTCCAACGAACTCTTACGGGTTCGGAAGCAAAATGTACATTGAGTTACCGTGAGGATTCTTTAATGACTTTAATACCTTAGCCATGGGCTTCTTAACACATTACCAGTTGCCAATTCGATATGAGACAGGAACCGGAATTTTGAGTTCTTTTAAACATTCCTCTTCCACTCATATTTCTAATCATATCCATGAGTAGAGAAGGAGAAGACACTTAATCAAAGTTCCCCTTCCTGATCAACTATTGGCTGAGTGGTTTACCAAATCACTCATTGGGCCCATAGCCTATGATGTGGCCATGGGAGGTGTCGTCATTGAAGAGAAGGCGATTAGTCGTGCTCAGTATATAGATCTCGTTTATTCACAAATGGGCATGCTTTACGACTTGATCCTTGACACTCCTCATCCTTCCATGAATCCTACCTCAATACCTCCAATAGCTTCTCATGTTGTTGATGGTGTGATTGGCACCTTTCATGCTGAAACTCATTCCACACACGTTGGTCACACCAATCCCAAGTATATCGCTTCTAATGTACAAAATACTCCTACTCCTACTCCTTCTTTCGGTAAAACTTTTGAAGTTAATTCAGTTCAATCTACACCTACCGGTAAAAATCAAAATAAAAATAAAGGGAAGGGTAAGAATAAGGAGGAGAAAAATAATAATCCACAATATGAGAAGCCCAAAACACAACCTATTGATGACGAAATATTGCCCGCGACGCGTTGAGGTTACTAAGTTCCTCCAAGGGACCGGGAAGCCTCCTACACCTACTGTTTTGTCACAACCTTTCCCTTCTTAGCAGAAAGCCCAATTGGTCATTCATGACTAACACTCTCCCTCTACCTCATCTTATGTCCTTATGTGTATTGGCGACTCCAAGAAGAACGAAGTTACAGTCACAAATTGAGCCAAATATTATTCTACATTGAAAGAGAAAGTTGATGATTTACCACCTTCGTTGGTCCAACCTTCTCCTCCAATTTCACCTCCAAATGATCCTCTTCATCTCGAACGAGCGGGTCTCGATACAGTTCTTCTTCCTCCTCCCAAGGGCATTGTTCGAAAGTCTTCATTTAATCCTCACGCACGTGCTTCCCAAAACTACAACATTGTAGAAGACCTTGCGCAAGCACCCTTTGCGATGTCGGCTCTCGAAGTCCTTCAAAGCTGTCCTAATCAACGAAAGGCATTGTTAAAGGCCATTGGTGGAATTGATCCTACCGATACCAATTTGATAATATTTGACATAGAAGATCATATTCCAAGGCTTCCTCCTCAATTAGCATTTCAGATCCAAGTTTTTGTTGAAAACAAGAATATATGTCGAACCATTGTTGATGAAGGAGCCTCGACTTGCGTTATGTATGTTACTTGTTGGAAAGATATTGGCTCTCCTGCCCTTACCGAGTCACACAATACTCTTAATGCCTTCAATGGTACAATTTTTAAACCTTACGATGTTCTTCCTTCGTTGTCTATTACGTTAGAAGATAAATCGGTTAATGTAGAGGTTGAGGTATTTGATGCACCTCTTGATTACAACCTTCTACTGGATCGTAGCTGGATTGATTCCATGCACGCAATTGTGTCTACCCTTTTTCATGTGTTACGTTTCTTTCACCAAGGAAAGGTCGTGATTGTTGACCAACTGGCCTTCTTTAATTCTGATTCACGTACTAGCAACGTCCCTTTTATCTCGAAGACACCTCCCAGTTATGAGAATGTTGGCATGGGTCTTTTAAAAGATTCAACTTTTATGGGTACATTTCCTATTCCACCACCCGATATTTCTCCTCCTTTTGTTGCTTCGATTAAAATGATATCAACCATTGTTCGTGAAACCCCCGAGTCATATGACCTGTGGATAGTACCTAACTCTGGTGATTATATTCATTACAACGATTGCATGCCTTTAAGTCCAACCGAATCCGCTTATCAAGCTATTCAATCGACAAATCCTTCTCCTCCTTCTCTCTGTGATACATCTCTTGATTTGTTTCACATAATATTTCATATTGATGAGATGATCATGTCATTCATTTCTATGGAAGATACTTCATGGGATGATGGGCATAATCGTTCTATCCTCTTCCTAGAATGTGACACCATAGAGAGATACCAATGGATTTCGACTCTGTGGACCGTTGTTGTTATTTCTTTTGTTCCTGAGTCACACGATGTTTTGTATGAAGGGAACCTGAGTAATATTTCACCTACCATTCATCTTGACATATCTATTAAAACCGGAGTTGTGGAAAATGTTCATATTGGTGCCTCATGTTCTACTAATGAGGTGCACACCTATAAAGCCCTTTTTCAAGAATTTTGTGACGTTTTTTCCTAGAGTTATGAAGAAATTCCAGGTATTGATCCTGATATTGTTGTGCATGAGATTAAGACTTATCTAGATGCTAAACTCATTCGACAGAGACTTTGCCTAGTCCATCCACGTAAAGTTGTTGCTATCAAGATTGAAGTTGAAAAACTTCTTAAACCTGGCTTTGTCTATCCTGTGGCTTTGACCGATTGGGTATCCAATCTTGTTCTGGCAAATAAGAAACAAGACATGATCCATGTTTGTGTAGATTATAGGGATATAAATAAATCTTGTCCTAAGGACAATTATCCAACCCCTTTCATTGACGACTATGTTGGGAGTGAAATATTCTCCTTGATGGATGGTTTCTCCGGCTATAATAAAATCAATATTTTACCAGCGGATCAACACAAGACTGCTTTTATTTTCCCTTGGAGAACCTTTGCCTACCAGAAAATACCCTTTGGTCTCAAAAATGTTGGTGCTACCTTTCAAYGTGCTATGTATTACACTTTTCATGACATTAAGCACATTGTACAACCCTATATAAACGATCTACCAGTGCATTCCATGCGTCGTCAATATTACCCGACACATTTGCGGGCCATTTTCCTACACTGTCGTTATTATCGCATACATTTGAATCCACACAAATGTGTTTTTTGTGTGGAATCCGACTGACTTATAGGTTTTATTGTGTCTATACATGGGATTCATGTAGACCCCTTGAAGGTTGAGGCTATTCTTAATCTACCTCCTCCTTCCACGTTACACCAACTCCAAAGTTTGCAAGGGAAGGGAAATTTTTACATTGATTCATTCCTAATTATGCTGAATTAACCAAAGGATTCACTTGGCTCCTCAAGAAAGGTTACGATTTTATATGGGACGATACTGCAAACAAAGCCTTTGAAGCTTTGAATCTTGCCTTAACCCATACACCTCTATTGTTTCCCCTTGACTATAGTCGAGATTATTTCCTATACTTAGCTGCTTCAGACTCTACCATTACTATGGTATTAGTCCAAGAGGATGATTCACATGATGAACATGTGATATACTATTTGAGTCGAAGTCTCACGACTACCTAAACCAAATACCTGCATGTGGAGAAACTGGCCTTGGCAGCTGTTCAAGTTGTTCAACATTTTCGTCACTACATCTTATTACGCAGAATCATAGTTCTTTTTTATTGCAACCCCATGCAACATATCCTTACCTGACAATTGTTGGGGGGAAAGTACTCCAAATGGATATTTATTCTCTAGGAGTTTGACTTGGAGTTTGAACACACCAAGTCAAAGAAGTATTTGGTTTTTTCCGAATTGATAGGTGACCTTCCCTCTACTGAGACAAAAAATGTGGCAGAAGATTCCTTTCCTGACAAATCCCTCTTTCTGATAAGTTCTGATGACGTATGGTACAGAGATATTATCATCTATCTCCAGACTCAAACTTTCCAGCCTGATCTTTCTAGTACAGATCGTCGTCGTATACAGTATTCAATACATCATTCTTGGTGATACCCTTACCGCCGTGGTATTGATTCCATATTCTGACGATGTCTCACTTACGATGAAGATGAGAAATCTTTGAATGTCTGTCACTCCGGAGCATGTGGTAGTCATATGTCCGAGTATGCCACTGCCCAAAATATCTTACGAGCTGGTTATTTTTGGCCTTCATTGTTTAAGGATTTCATTACTGTCATCCAGAAATGCCACGCTTTTCAAACTTATAACAATAAGATCTGATCTCACCTTTCTCCTCTTCACCCTGTAGTTTCCGTTGGTCCATTCTCCAAATGGGGCATTGACTTCATGACATGTAACCCTCACTCGTTCGGGGGACATGGATACATTATTGTAGCTGTGGATTATTTCACTAAGTGGGCCGAGGCGATGCTTACATTTGATAACACCGAGAAAAATGCAACATTGTTCATATTCAATCATATCATTACTAGATTTGGTGTCCCTCAAGCCATCGTAACTGATCATGGTAGTCATTTTCAGAATTTTATGATGTGTAAACTTACTGAAAAGTTGGGTCTTCACCATGAAAACTCAACCCCATATTATCCACAGGCAAATGGTCAAGTTGAAGCAATTAACAAAGTTCTCACTACTATGCGTCGACAGATGGTAAGAATTCATAAGTCAAATTGGCACATGATGTTGTTCTCATCATTATGGGCCTATCAGACATCCGTTAAGTCTGCCACATGATTTACACCTTTCCAGTTATCATATGGTATCGAAGCAATTTTACCGATTGAATGTAAAATATCGTCTTTGAAACTAGTCGTTGAACTTCTCCCTAACACCTTTGCTAAAGAGGAACACCTTTTGTATTTGATGCAATTAGACGAAACTCGTCGTGATGATGCCTTAGTTATTGAAACTTAGAAGAAGTGTGTTAAATCCCAATATGACAAGCATGTCAAGCCACACGTTTTTTCTGAAGGTGATCTAGTTCTTCTTTACGAGCAAGATCGAGATTTGCTAGGGGTCGGTAAATTTGAGCCCATGTGGTGGGATCCTTATATTGTCAAACGAGTGTTGGAGAAAGGAGATTATGAGCTAGTATATTATGATAGAATTCCTTTGAATGAACCCAGAAATGGGATTTACTTAAAGAAGTACTATGCTTAAATCATTTTTGCATGAGTGTTGTGTATTTTCAGTGTATCATACTCTTGTGTGATTTTTCGTTGTTTGGTTCCACCTTTCGACTGCTTACCTTGCATTGTGCTTGGTTTCCAGATGTCAGTGTCTTCAATACCCTACATTAGCTTCATTGATGGCGCTAGTTGCAGCACTCAAAACTTAGCATCTGCTGCTTGGGAAATCTATGAACCTACATATGAATTGATCATTCTGCATGGTGTTTTCCTTGGTCGTGCAACTAACAATATTATGGAATACAGTGTAGTCATCGAATTATTAACCAACGTTGTTTCACTTGGAATCCATCATCTTGTTGTACGACTCAATTCGCAGTTAGTAGTACTACAATTGAGTAACATTTATTCTATCTGAAGTCCTACTTTGTTAAGGGTATTTTACGAATTCTCCTCTTGGAACGTCATTTTGATTACATTGAATATCAACACATTCCTAAATGTCTAAATACATTAACAAATGCATTGGCTAATTATGTGTTAGATAGACATTTGAAACATTTATAAAAGCCAATACATTTTTGTACATAAAACAAGTAAGCCGATAGGAGCCTCATATTAATAACGATAAACTTTTACAAAAATTGTTTTTGTTCGAAGAACAAAATATAAAAATTGTGAAGCATGTGGCTTCATATACAATAGAGCATCAAGGATGTTGCTCGCTATAACACATGACTACTCATGCTACTCTACGGAGCAGTCGAGCGATGGATGCAGACACGCCCACTGTGTGGCGCTGATAATGCCTAGGAATATCATCTATAGAGGTATCTGGGATGTTCATTGTGAGTCCCTCCAGATTTTGTTCTATGGTCTCGAAGTCAGCAACAGTTACTCCTACTATGCCTCTCTCTCCTCGCCTCTAGATAGGGGATAAACCTAGAGGACGGTAAGGTCCCACATCTGCATTATCAAAGAGAATTTGATTAGTCATCGGATAAACAACATAAAAAACATTTTATATCATTAAAAATAACAAAAACATTATATAAACAAAATTTCCTTCTTACCTATGCCCCCCCATTGGGAACCTTCGGGAAGAGCTAGGTCCGTATCTCCATAGAAGTCTAGCCCGACATATGCATAATCATCGACCATGGTCATTTGAGTTTTCAACTAGTCGAAGAAGACATCGTTGTACCTGATGATGTGACCGCCTCCATATCAGGCCATGAGGTCTACCCACCTTTTCATCCTCAGAACTTGTGGAGCAGGTATACCCCACTCTACCTGCAAGCATAAGACTGGGACCCTCTCTAGGAAAAAGGATACCAAAATTGACCTGTATCTGAATTGTTTCAACCCACCACTTCTGCACTTGGTAAGTTGTTTCTTCATACTTTTGAGAACCCCTTTGCACCAGTTCAAGACTCAGGGCTCCATACACTCCAATGCATACTAAAAATAGCTCTACAGAGCCATGTGGGGAGTTTCATTCCCTGCCATGCGAGTTATAGTATAGAGGATAGTCCAAAGAGGCAAGTCTCGAACATCCCTGATAGCGACTTTACCACTATGTTTTTGGGTACTTGGAACACAATGTTCACTAATGTAGTGGTACATAGGCTCACCACCACCCCTACTACCTGTAAATGTCACCCGTGATCCACAGCGAGACAGTCCTGCTAGGAAATAGATATCCTCGATATCTATGGTGAGTGTGTTGGCACCCACATGAAATGATTTCTTTTTCACATCCCACATGTGAACTAGGTACTCGAGGAGTCTCAACTAGGACCTCATACCCTGAATCTTGAATAATTTCAATAACCCACACTGCTGAAGGGCCATAACTGTTCCCAGGTCATTCCTGACGAAGTAGTCTTCTTCTTCGTGCTCTCTCTCACGCCATTCCAACATATTGATCATGGAAGACCTGCCAAGGAACCATAAAAATAGATTAGCAACTTAATTTTATTTCTTGGGGGTTTTCCCTTGTTAGGTTCATCTTTTGAATTTTTGGGTTGCGGTTGTCGCAAGCCTTTGAATTTTCACAGTGCGGCGTTGTTGCACCCTAGATTTAAGGGTGCCTGCAATGATCCTAGACTATCATAGGTCCCAATATAGGGCACCTGCGACGACCTCGACGCATGGGTAACCCCCAAAAATCAACCCAAAAGCACATTTTTAGCCAATAAAAACAAATTTTTAATGCATGAAAAGAAGAAGGAGATGAAGATTACCTTTTCTACGGAGATGATTCGTGAAATGATCAGTGGTGCACTCCGCAATCCGCAGTTGAAAATTGAGGTAAAAAAGAGGGTTTGGAGCAATGTTTGGGTGAAGTTACAAATGAAATAGTGAAATGTGGGTTTTTACCTATTTTATTGATTTTTATTACTTTTCATTTGTATATCATATTATTTTGTATACTTCATCCAAGCCCTAAAGTCCTAACAACTTTATAGTTGGTTGATTTTTGCAGATTGAAAAGTCTAGAGGTGAAACGTTGGAACAAGGGTCTGCTTTTTTGGTTTGTTTTTATTTGTCGCATGTAAAAATCCTTTTAGGGGTTTTTAGGAAAAACTCTGAGCAAAATATTGATTCTTTCTCACACTCGTGAAACCATGAGAATGTAATTGAGTAGTTTTTTTTCATTTTTCGAACTCGTAATGGTGACACAAAAAATGAAACCCATGGAGTATCCTTTGAGCTCTTTTCTTGCTCCTTAAAAATGAAAATATTGTCGAGCAACCTTGTTTTTTTCACACTCATAAAAGTATTTGAAGAAAACATCTTATGAGCGGTAGGTTATCACTTTTTCGGTCTCATCAGATTAATTTACGAAAAAGGAACTGATGAAGTTCTCTTTAAGTGTTTTTCAGACTCTCTAAAATTGAAAAACCCCTAATTTTTCTCTCTTTGGACTCATTAAACAAACATCAAAAGACCCATATGGGATTGAACCACTCCTTCTCAGGGTTCGTTAAAAATACTCTGAGGTACTCGTCCGAAGGATGAGATTATATCAACAAGCATATGTTATCCTCCTCAAGCTTGCGTAAAAATAAAGAGGTACTCGCCAGAGATGGTGGGGGGAAATTGGGAGAGAAATATGTCTCTGGATTTGTGTTAGTGGTAGTAATATTCACTCTTGAACATGACACCCCCCTTCATCATTGTATCCAGGTTGGGAAATCCATTTGTTTCTCATTTGACCATCCACAAATTCATATGTTGGGTCCTCCTTGAGTCAATGCTTCCAAGACCATTGTCGTGTCGTTCATATGTTTAAGAGAAGTCCAACCTAAACAAGCCTTCTATTGAGTCGGCCATCTGCAGTAATAAATCTTATACCATGTCGGCCTTCCCTGTGTCAGTTTCAAATCACTTCATACTCTGATCTACCTCAAATTTGTTACATATTTTTCATCATTGGTGGGGGATACATCAAGGCCCTCATGCGACGAGTCTTTTCCTGTCAACTTCAACTCATTATCCGGGAACAAGACTTAGAAATATTTTAGTACCTTAGAGCATGCATGCCTCAATGGAAGGTTTCTTCGCTTTCAACAGTGGGTTCACATCATTGACCCTTGATTGGAAGATTCCATCGAGTCTTCAACTTCAACTCATTTATTCAAATTCGTTGGATAGTACTAGGGTACCTTGGGAGTCATTGACATCAATGGTGATTTCCCTCGCACTTGTTAACGATTTTCATTAATGACCAATAATCAAGTGGTTTCTACCATGTTTGACTTCAACACCTATAATCACATGGTTATATTTTTACTTAGAGACGATGGAAATGAAGAACCTATATCTTATCATTTTGGTCCAGGTTGTGACAGAGTATTCATGATTTGTATTGACACATATATCCACTTTGTATGTCTCATGGCTATGTCCGAATTTGAATTCTTTTAGAGCACAAATCCACAGTGTATTCTTGGTAGCTATGTCGATTCATAATGACATGGATCCATAGTGTATATTTAGTGGCCATGACTCACTTGAAATTTTGTAATCTGAGTATGGGAATGCCTACCTCATGACGATGATACATTATTATGCAAATGCTTGATTGTTTGCAGGTTCCTGATCGATGCACTCCTTGTTTCCGACACACACATTCTACAAAGTATTTCAGCTACCACGAGTTCCAACTTCATACTTTGGGGGGCATTCTGTTACACATTATTTTGGTCACCCTAGTGATCCACTGACAAACATGTTCCCTGAAAAGATAAAAGAGTATTTCTCCATGAAGAGAGTGATTTTCTTTTCTTTCTCAAAAACCCTATTAAAGAAGGTCGTCGTACCCTGCAATATGCACGGGGCACGACGATGCCTGATTGTCGCATCCTTCTCTAGAGATAAACTATGACGTCTCTGCAAGTTTCCCTATGTCTAGGGTGCAACGATGTTAAAATCTAAGGAAAATACAAACTTCACGAATGTTCTAAAAGGGGATCTTCTAGAAGATGAGGTAGCCTTCGAACGGTTTAGATCTTACTCGCTTTTCTGATTTGGTGGGATCATCCTAATCTCCTCATCCATCTCTCTTTCACACTATATAAAGAGGGATCTCTCATGAAAAAGGCTAAGGTTGAATAGGCTAAGTTTTGTATAGAGATTTCTACTTCCTCTTGAGAGATTTGCTTTAGTTCTACAAGCTACATGGTGGACCTTCTTCATTCAAAGGATTTGGAGAAAAAGTGTGTGTGTTGGAGCAAAGAGCCAGTGAAAAGGGGACCTTGCGACATCAAGGCTTTGGTTGTAATATCCACTTTATTTTTAATATGATACAACGATATGTTTCTTTACCATAAAACTAGTCTTGTTTTATTGTATGATTCCTTGATCACATACATAGGTTCTTGTTGAGTATCTTGTGTTGCTTTCACTTTGGTTGGCTTGTGTTCCCTTGAAGGTTTAATATCACAGGAGAATTGGAATGGAGCTAGGATGACAACAGAAAGAGGAAATGACATTTAAAAGGTATGTTGTAAGATCAATAATTAGAGCTTAGGGAAAGTCTTATATTTTGTTCTGTTTTGTTCTAGTTTCCAGTGGGATCTAGGGAGATCTGTTTATGTACACGTTTACCGATTAATCCAATAACACTAGTTACATCCAAATGGATCCTTATTCATCTAATTCAGGCAGGATGGTTTGAACCTTGCAATTCTGGCCCACCATTTTCTTCAAACAGGAAACATGAAACACTAGATGTAGTTTGGAAGCAGTTGGAAGTGCCAACTTGTAGGAAACTGGACTAATACATTTGATAATATGATAAGGGCCATAAAATTTGGGTTCCAACTTGTGGTGGAAATGAGATTTGAGTGATATTTTCTTATAAGGTTGGAGTCAGAGAAACACCTGATCACCTTCTTGGAAAACCGTTTCGTAACGTTGTTGGTCAACCTGTTGCTTCATACGATTTTGGGCCATGTGAAGGTTATCCTTCAAATATATCAGGGTAACTACTCTACCTTGCAACAACTTATAAATATCCCTGACCTATGATGTTCCTGGAATATAAGAAGCTAATGTAGGTGGTTGTTGGCCATACACCGTTTCATATGGTATCATTTTGGTTGCTATATGATAGGAAGTGTTGTACCACCATTCTACCAATGGTAACCATTTCACCCACTGATGTTGTTTGTCTGAGGAAAAATAATATAAGTAGGTTTCCAAACATTTATTGACAACTTCCATTTGGCAATCTCTATGCAGGTGGTATTTTGTGCTCATGTTCAATTGTGTGCCCTATAATTTAAACAATTATTTCCAAAATGTGCTAGTTAAATTTGGGTCACGATCAGACACAATGGATGTTGGTATTCCATGAAATTTGAAAATTTGATCAATGAAAAATTGCACTACTATAGTGGGTGTAAAATGGTGTGGTAAGGAAAAAAAATGTGCATAGTTTAAGAGGCGTTCGACCACAACCATGATGACTGACTTGTTGCTCGATTTTGGAAGGCCCACGATAAATTCCATGGAAATGTCAATCCAAACAGAATTTGGAATGGGTAACGATTATAGAGCTCCTGGGGTCTAGACAATGTCACATTTATTGTGTTGTAAAATATCACATTCGGTGACAAAGGTAAGGATATACTTCTTCATGCCTTCCTAGAAAAAATAACAACGAGCAAAAGTATATGTCTTTTGGAATCTTGAGTGACCCACAATAGCATATGAATGAAACTCATTTAAGATCTTAGGATTGAGTTCTAAAGTCAGAGATAGAACCAAGCACTCCTTATACCCGAGGATATTATATTTCTAAGTGTATCTAGTAGGCAGGTTAGGGTTCTCCTAAAGTCACTAAATTACTTGTGATATGGTTGGGCGGGTTAGCCACTCTTGTCGAACTTCCTCAATCCAATTGGAACTGGTAATGATAAGGCAAAGAGGGAACCTTCATCCTCATATTGTCTTGACAACGCAACTGACACTGCATTGTCTTTGCCTTTTTTTATATATGATCTCATAATCATAGCCCAACATTTTGGTTAGCCACTTGTTCTGTTACGAAAAGGATAACCTTTTCTCTAGAAAATACTTTAGACTATGGTAATTTGTTTTGATTTTAAAATGATGTTCCAATAGATATGGTCGCCAAGTGTGCATAGCATGGATAATGACCATCATTTCCTTTTAATATGTATATTTTCCCAAATTGCAGCCACTCAAATCCTGGCTAGTGAAAGCAAGAGGTATACCTTCTTGTGTCAGAACTGCGCTAATATCAATACCTAAAGCATCAAATTCCACAACAAAAGTTTTGTTAAAATCAGGGGTTGCTAAGATGGGGATAGTGCACATGGCTTGCTTTAAATCTTTGAAGGCCTACTTTGCTACTGATGTCCAATGAAATTAATTCTTCGTAAGAAGGTCCGTCAAGGGATGAGAAATTTTTCCATAATGGTGGACAAATTTCCTGTAATATCCTATGAGGCCTAGAAAACCCCAAAGGTGTTTCAAGGTCATGGGTCTTGGCCAATCCTACATAGATTGAATCTTTTTAGGGTCCACTCTTACCCCCTCACGACCCATAATGTTTCCAAAGTATTCGACCTCACTCACCCCAAAATAACACTTAGCCTTTTTGACAAACAATTGATTGTCCTGTAACAGTTGGAGTACTTTTTCAACATGGTCTAGATGGAAATCCCAAGTGTGGCTGTAAATGAGGATGTTGCCGAAGAAAACTAGAACAAATTTTCGAAGGTAGGGATTCAAGAGTTTATTCATGAGACTTTGAAATGTAGATGGGGAATTTCAAATTCAAAAAGGCATTATCAAGTATTAATAATGGCCTTCATGAGTTCGGAAAGCGTTCTTTGGAATATCTTCTTCATTCATCCAAATCTGGTGATAACCTAAGTGAAGATATAATTTTGTGAAGAAAAAGGCACCCTGGAGTTCATCCAATAGATCATCAATGACATGAATGGGAAAATTATCCTTAATGGTCAATTTATCAAGGGCACAAAAATCTAGACACATGTGCCAAGAACCTTTTTTTTTTAAGACCATCACAATGGGGGATGAATATGAGCTGGTACTTGGGAGAATTACACCTACCTCCAGTAATTCCTACACTATTTTTTCTATTTCATTTTTTTATCAAATGGATATCATTAGGGGCATACATTGGGGGGATGACTACCTTTAAGGAAAGGGATGTTGTGATCATGCTCACCCCAGAAGGAGGGTAAATCTGTGGGTGCCTCAAAGACCTTGTGGTGATTTTCCAAGACCAGTTGAAGATTAGGATGTACTATTGGAGATGATTGATCACATACCTGGATGACATTAAGTTGACAAATCACACCATGGTGTCCTTTCGTTAGGAGTTTCTCCATTCGGTGAGAACTAATAATTTCTTGGGAGACAGCTTGTAGGCCTTGGAGGGTATGTGAGCATATTGAGTAAAGCTCATAGATAAATCCTGATAATCCATGGTAATTGGTCCCAGAGTGCGAAGCCATTCAAAAACCAAGACAATATCACAGCCACTCATGGAAATGGAAAACATGTTAGTTTTCAGATTATAATGGCCCATTTGGAGTTTGGCATTCTCATAGTGCCCCCCACATTTCATTGTACCACCATTAGCTATGAGAATTTGAAAATTAGAAATTGGACTAACAAAGCAATTGACATTCTCAACGACCTTGTGATGAATAAAATTATGATTTCTACCACTATTAATCAACATTATGATTGACCTATGTTTGATGTATCCCTTGATTTTTAATGTTCATGGAGTAGAAATACCTATGAGGGAATGAAGAGATATCACAAGTTCCTCTGGCTCCATAGGAGGTGTGACTAGATCTGGGATGGGGGAAGTTGGTTGTGTGTCCTTTGAGTCTAGGGCCTCAACTGATAGGTTTTCCTCAAAGGAGGTGAAAGCTGACCCATTAATATGGAATAATTTTTTTTCACAACATTTATGGCATGGAGAATAATTTTCATCACAGTAATAACAAAGTCCTTGCTTCTGACATTCAACCATTTATGGATGAGATACCTTTTGGACCTTCAAATTTTGGGTCAGAATAGGGGTAGCCCATAGATGAGGGAAATTGGGAACTGCAGAATGAAGAGGTTGGGCATGAAGAATGGTCTCAACCTCCAATGCTAATTTTCATGCCTATAATCAGGTAACAGGATGGTGAACACAAACATAAGCTCAAATGACATCCTTTAAGCCACTGGGGAAGTATTACAGATGGAACTCATCAGATAAGCCCTCAATTTTGATAGCCAACTAATCAAATGTGATGATTAAGTCTGTTATTAACCCTGTTTGTTTCAGCTTGGTGATTTTCCCAAAAAATGAGATTCCCTATCAAAACAAGCACAAACGGCTTTGGTGAACATCATCCAATTTGGTTGTCCTAGATAATATTTCTTATGCCATTGCCACCATTTCCATCATTATTGATCCAAGTATAGAAACCCCACATGGATTTTGGTCTCATCACCCCGAATATCATGGAGGGAGAAGTAGTGTTCCATTTGGGATACCCACCCGACCGAGTCTAATCCATCAAATTTATGCATCTCAACTTTGGGCACTTTATTCTATGAATTTGGAGAACCCCAAGGGGAGTGGGAAATATGAGTATTCTCACAATGTTAAGAATGAGTATCCTCAGAGTGGTGCTCCTGGTGCTTACCCTTGATGTGCGGCACAAGGTATTGGACTTGTTTGGTGAGGGAGTTCAGGATCTAGTTGAGGGTGTTCATGATATGTTCCATGTTCTTAGATAGGTTGGTTACCTTAGATTCCAACTCTTATAGGTTCTGAGCGTAGGTGGTAGGGGCCATTATGGAGGCTTAGGTAGAATGATACCTCAACAATCAACACAATATAAGGAGTTTGTTGGAATAGGTGTAAAATAAGGGTGTTGGGAAGGGGGTCGGGTCCATGGAAAAAATAGGTACCACTGCAATCAGGACAGACAGAGGAATCCAATGGTAGAGGTCCCAAATAAGGGTGTTTGTGGGATCACTATAGTCATATTGTTTTTTCTCCTGCGGAATTATACTCCAATTTGAATACTTTTGTAATGTCGGAATTCCTAAATTATTAACAGTACAAATTGTGTAGTGAATTCGCAACCAAAATGAAAGAGGCAAGGTTGTGCGGCCATAAAATCTTGTTTGTACCTTTTCTGGTAAGTTCACCCCTGGTTAGGGTTTGTAGGGTGACTATGGAAAAGGGTTTTCCCTGTTCTATAGCTCTTTGAAATATGTGTGGGGTCGAATAGTAGTACTCGACCAAATATATCAGGGCACCAACTAAGGAGGCTCAATAGTAGTACACGACCCAATATATAAAGAACATTATAGAGAAAGATATTTCTAGAAGTGGAAAATTCTATTAGGTATTATTACATTGACTTTCTCACATTTATTTAATAGGACTTATTAACTATTGTCAACCTTTATTACATGGAAAATATATCATCCTAACTAATGACCAACTAAGAGGGGTTAGGGTTGGATCCTAACATCCTCCTTGTGCTCTTCATCCATCCCATCACTGAATCTTATAAAGGAGCATGCACGCTCTACGGGTTTCATGAAAGGCCTTACATCCTCCCCCAATAAAAAAATTTCCATCTTGACAAATTTCACACCAATTGAAACCCGTAGAGGCCTCTGTCAAACTCTCGAATCATTTCCTCATATTTCCACAAGGACTCATATCTCTCCCAATTGTCCTGTTCATCGGGTTTGTTCTTTCAATGGATGAATTAATCATGCACTTGACCTCTTCCCAATCCCAATATGCGATGCGCTAAAATATCCTCTACCTATAAATTTGGCTTATCTGCAACCGTGGTTGGTGCTCTGGATGGCTCAACTCAACTTGGGTCATCCAAGTCTCTTTAGAATGAATTCAATTGGATAATGTGGAAGACAAGGTGAATGTGTCTCATATGGAATGAAAACTCCAATTCATAGGTTCATTTCCAATCTTCTCAATAACTTTGAGCATTCCCTCATACCTCCATACAAGATATGGAGCCATCCCTTTAGGTGGTGGGAAATGATCTCTTCTAAGATTGAGTAAGACCAAACCTCCTACTTGGAACTCTACATCGTGCCTGCTGTGATCTTCCCACTACTTCATTTTGTTTGTTTTGTTAGTCAAGTGTGTGCAAGTTATCTCCAACCGATCTTTCCAACCTTCATGAAACCCATGGTTGATGGATTCATCCTATATTATCCACGTGTCACAAAATGAGGATTTATGGGTTGTTTTCCATTCRTCATCTCGAATGGAATATATCCATCGATGAGCTCTTCTACAAGTTGTAGTTGAACTGGGTGGCATCCAACAACTTAGGCCAATTTATCTAATTTGTTTATACATAGTGCCACAAGTAGTCCTACATAAGTGTGTCGATTCATTCGGTCTTTCTATTGGGTATGTTTTATATTCTTTGCATGACTAGATGTGTTATGTGTTATATTCTTTTCCCCAAGAAAAAAATGGTGCTTTTTTGCATCCAATTTTTGTGGTTTTTTGGCACATGGTTTTCTTCGATGGTTTTCTAATTCTGATTAATGAATTAGAGTTGTTGACTAATCCAGTTCAATGGATTAGAGGCTTTGTGTGTCTCGAGATCCTATATATTGTATTATATTTTAAACAATGAACACATGATGAATACAATATTAGAGGTGCGGCTCTAAACAAGTTGTTGGTTTTCCTGGTTTAGGTTTATAGGGTAACAATATATGTGTAATGTGTGTGTGTGTGCCATTGTATTTTTTCTATTTTTATTGAGAATTTTTTTGCAATAAATAATTGTACAAGGTTAAAATATACATTTGGTATTGGAGTAATTATTGGATTCATGGGGACACCTTTGTGGTTAGGCGTTTGGCTCGGGTCTGTGATATGCCTTGTTACAATGGGATATCTGTAATATTGATTCTTCAGGTGAAAAGAAATGGTGATAAATTTGAAATAGAGATCGATAAATTTAATGGGAAAATTTTGAGCTATGGAAGTTCAATATGGAAGATATATATGTAGAAAAATATCAATGGATTGTGGTGGATCTAGGTACTGCACCTACAGGAATGTCAGCAGAAGACTGGAAAAAGTTGGATTAGAACGCGAAGAGCACAATTCAGTTGTGTCTCTTAGATTCAATATTACTGAATGTGTCAAGGGAATATATAGACACAACATTATGGGATAAGGTGGGGACTTTGTATCAGTACAAGTCCCTGGTAAATAAACTATTCCTGTGGAAGAAGCTATATAACCTGAGGATGAAAGATGGAGACTTGGTGACAAAGCATTTGAATGCCTTCAATACAATGGTAAGTCAATTATTATCCATTGATATTAATATTTCTGATGAAGACAAATGTATTGGTTTATTGTGATCTTTACTAGACTCATGGGATAGTTTGGTTGTGTCCATAGGTAGTAATACAACTACTTTAAGTTTCAATGATGTGGTCTCATCCTTGTTTTCGGAGGAGATGAGGCAGAAAAACATGGAAGGAAAGAGCACAAATGCATTATTTGCAAGAGGATACTCCAAGGAAATAAAAGGATCTAAGTCCTCAAGTGGGATATATAAATGTAAGGTAAGATCTAAATCTCCCATAAAGTTTGTAAAGGCATGTTGGAGATGTGGAAAAGAAGTGCACTACAAGAGGCAATGTAAATCCAAAAGTGTTGAGAGAGGGAAGGGATTTGAAGATGCTCATTCTACAGAAGAAAAACACTCCAAGGAAGAAGGAGGGGGTATGTACTTTCCTTTTTCAAGCACACATGAAAATCACGAGGCATGGCTGGTTGACTTAGGTGCATCCTTTCATATGACTCCTCACAAGCATTGGTTTTAAGAGTACGAAAGGTATGATGGAGGTGACATTTTTCTAGGTGATGAATCAACAACAAAAATAACAGGATGAGGAAAAGTCAAGTTGAAGTTCATGGATGGAAGGATTATAACACTCCCTAGTGTTCTGCACATCCCAAGATTGAAAAGAAATTTGATTTGTGTAAGCAAAATGGATGATGCAGGGGTAAAAACAATGTTTGAGAAAGAAACTTGTAGGATGGTTTGAGGAGAAATTGTGTTTCTCAAGGGATTTTGGTTTGGAACTCTGTATAATATGCAAGGAAGAACTATTAGTGATGAGTGTAATAGTTCCCTTTTTCCTAAGATTGGAGTTGAAGAAGAAAAAACTCCTACAATATTTGGAGAAAATATTATGTTGTGGCATCAAAGACTAGGCCATACCAGAGATAAGGGACTTTGAATATTACACGGTAAATTTATAGTTGAAGGTATGTCTAACCGCTCTCTATATTTTTATTTTTGTGAAAATTATGTATATGGAAATCAAAATCACGTAAGATTCCCCTCTGGTGCATCGAGGGCAGAGGGAATTTTACATTTGGTGCATAGTGATGTGTTTGGACCCGTGTTGGTTCCATCATTGCGAAAATATGTGTATTGTGTCTCATTTATATATGACTTCTTGAGGAATACATGGATATATTTCCTCAGGAAGAAATCTGAAGTCTTTGATAGGTTTAAGGCTCTTATGGATAATCAAATAGAGAAAATAATTAAGGTGTTGAGGATAGATAATAGTAGAGAGTTATGCGGAAATGAATTTGAATGTACGAAGTGTGGTATATAAAGGCAGAAGACTACTCCATATATGCCTCGACATAATGGAGTTGCATAAAGGATGAACAAGACATAGATGTAAAAAGCAAGGTGCATGCTTAGTGGTGTCAAGTTAGGACATGAATTATGGGAAAAGGCAGTGGGTATTTCATGTTACCTAGTCAATTGATCACCCTCATCAACACTAGATGATAAGACTCCACATGATTTATGAAATGGTAAGAAACCCTCTCTCACACATCTCAGGGTATTTAGCTATGAGGCTTATGTTCACATTCCAAAGGAAAATAGAAGCTAGATAGAAAGGATAAAAAGTGTATCTTTATTGGGTATAAAGATGGCCTGAAAGGTTATAATATTTGGAACCCAAAAACTAAGAAGGTAGTGTATAGACAAGATGTGGTATTTAGAGAAATCAAATATGTTGTCAAATAGGAAGTCATACCAAGTAAGGAAGAACCAGAGAAAATAGAGTTTGAATTGAAGGATGATGAATCAGATTCTACAGAAGAACATGAATCAGAAGAAGAAGATCCTCATACTTCAATATTGAGGAGATCGATTCAGGAAAAAAGGAAAAAGGAAAGGTATACTCCACTTGATTTCCTTTCAAAATTGTCTTTGTTTATTACTGAATATGATCCTAGAATGTTTAGGGAGTTAGTGGATTCAGAGGATGGAAAAGTCTAGAAAAAAAGTCATGATTGAAGAAATGGCAGCCTTGGACAAGAATGAGGCTTGGGATCTAGTGGAGTTGTTAATTGGAAGAAATCCCATTGGAAACAAATGGGTGTTTAAGAAGAAGTTGAATGCAAAAGGAAAAGTGGAGAAATACAAAGATCGATTGGTAGCAAAAGGTTATTCCTAGGTAGAGGGAATGGACTTTGGTGATATTTTTTCTCTTGTTTCCAAGTTAAATTCAATTAGATTTATTTTATATATTATTGTTGTGTTTTATTTTGAAGTAGAATATATGGATGTGGAGATAACATTCCTACATGGGGATCTAGAAGATGAAATCTACATGAAGAAGCCAAAAGGCTTTGCTGTGAAGGGAAAGAATGAGATAGTATGCAGGCTGAAAAATTATCTGTATGGGTTAAAGAAATCACCAAGGACATGGTATCAAAAATTTGATACTCATGTTGGGACTTGACTTCACAAGGTGCAAAGAATATCACCATGTGTGTTTCAAATTAATCAGTGATCATCTCATTTATTTGGTCTTATATGTGGATGATATGATTTTTATAGGAAACAACAAGGAGATTATACAGGATGTGAAAACTCAGTTGTCCTCTAAATTTGACATGAAGGATCTTGGTGCTACAAATTTCATTTTGGGCATGGAAGTTAAAAGAGATCAGGAAAATAGGAAACCTTGGTTAAATCAGAGGAAATATGTCAAGACAATATTACAGAGGTTTATTATGCATGAATGCAAATCCGTCAGGGTTCCTATTCCCGTAGGTAAAATTTGTTTGTGGATCAATGTTCCAAGGCACAGGAAGAGGAAGAGGATATCTACCATGTTCCATATGTGAGTGTAGTTGGTACTTTGATGTATACAATGGTATGTACTAAACCAGACATTGCAAATGCAGTGGGAGTGTTGGCACAGGGGAAGACCCAGGATTCAACGCACCAACAAAGCCCTAACTACCAGCCCTTTCAGCAACACCTGCAAAGCAGATGAAGTCTCACCCGAGGTAGAGGCAAGGGTGGTTGGCAGGACTCAAATGTGTGCAACCTAGATGGGACACAGATCTGTGATTACACCACTCTTAACAAAGCACTTAGCAGTTAACAGTCATCAGTATTTAACCTTTATTCACATCGCATATCAAAACCCTAATTATAGAGCAGCGCAATATTCAACAAGATATAACACATTCAAGCACTTAGTATGGACAGATAGATCAGATCTAACATTCATTCACCTTACCAAGCACTAAGCTATTATACCAGATGCATCATACATAAAGATATCAACACTAAGCATAGATCACATCACTAACATACAACATAATGCACAAAGCAACCAGAACACAGGATATACATGGTTCACCCCAGTGTAGGGCTACTTCCATTGTTGGCACAACGACAGACCCAGGGTTCAACGCTACAATAGCGCACCAACAAAACCCTAACTATCGACCCTTTTGGCAACACCTGTGAAGCAGATGAAGTCTCACCTGAGGTAGAGGCAGGGGTGGTCTCAAAACTCAGGTGTCTGCAACCTTAGTTGGGACACAGATCTGTGATTATAATACTTAATAGAGAACTTAGCACTGTTATTTCATCATTGTTTAACCAATATCTACTCCGCAGAGAAAATAGAGCATCACATCATTCACCCTGATCTAATGTATTTAATCACTTAGCATATATAAATGGATCAGATCTAGCAAATTCAAGCACTAAGCACATCTAACATCCAGATTCATCATAAGCACAAAGCACAAAGCATAAACATATCTATCTATCTATCTATCTATCTATATCAAGCACTTAACACATAATACATAAATACATCATAACATTGCACAGAGCAGAATAACACAGTATTTACATGGTTCACCCCCACCCTGGGGCTACATCCACCAACTCTTCTTCTTTATTAGCTTCAATCAGTCATCTACATGCACAGAGATACAAAAACCCTACTCCACATAGGACAAGTGATCTACGTGCACCTTGCCAGATCCTCCTTCCCCAAGCTAGGTCTAGCACAAAGCCTTTCACAGTCTGTTACAACCACTTACACTTAGGTCTACAAGTTCTCACAGTATGCACAGAGCATCTACAAACCATACTTTCACTTTTTCACTTAGCTTATCGACCTTACATCACATAGATGCTCCTTCGTACATTTCTTAGACATCTATTTATGCTTTACAAAATAGGCCTAAACATGGGTAAACACATGGGCCGACATCCCATACGCATTACATATTCCCAAATCCTAAAAAGGAACCAAAAAGGGGCTGAGATCCTGTGATCTCTTCTTCATCTTCGACAGCTTGTTGAAGTCCCAAAATAGGTCAACATGATCAAGAATCTCCCAAAACTTGGTCAAGGGCCAACAGGCCCCCAACACTCACCTGTGACTCATCCCAAGTCACTCTGGTATGACTAATTCTGCTTCAAATTCCTCGAGCTTGGCTCGAGATGCTTCGAATTGCTGTTGTGCTACAACCTCTTGTTTAGAGAACTCTTGGATGACTGCATCGTTGATAGGTCCCTCTAGACGTTGTTCAGTTGTAGAGACAACCTGCTCTAGTTCTGCTCCTTGGCCTTCTACCTCTGTAAACAATTAATAGGCCTTGTCTTTTATGGGTTGGAGTTGTTGACCGCCTATTCAACTAGGGGTTCAACTCATGTGCCATGAAGTATGCATCATCAGATGCAAGTATGTTGAAGACAGTACTGGTTCTACTTGGACATTTTATGCTCCAGCACAAAATTTTGTAAACGAAATTTCCGCACCCCTGCGTGGGTTAATAATGTAA
>JASDQU011179772.1:26230-38645 GCA_032191745.1 Picea mariana
ATTCTTTCTGGGGTTCTACCATAATCTTAGTTTCTGGATCTGCCTTAGGGTTTTCTTCTCTCATGTTCATTTCTTCAATCTTAGCAATCATTCTAGGGCAATCCAATACTTCATGGTTCATAGATTTACAACAAAGACAACTAGGTCTTCTCCCAAGACATTCCTTAAAAAGATGTCTCAGTTTTGTGCAACTGTAACTGACGGTTATCCTCTCTTTCTTTTAAATGATCCCCATCCTTTCCTGCACTACGTGCTAAGATCATGGTAGCTAACCTGCAAACATTTCTTTCTAGGGTCCTGCATACACTTATTAGTCCAAACATTCTTTCAATGTATAGGTATAACATATTTTTCACTATTTTTATCAGATCTACTCGTATCAAATCTTCTTTCATTCATTAATATCCTAGTTTTCAAGTTAGGATAGAATCTATCAAACATAACTAGATCCATACTATCGAAACAAAAATTTCCACTTATCTTACTTTTCAGATCTAGAACTTTTTCAATATTCGTACTTTTATCAAGCATAGAAATTTCAGATCTTGCCTCTTTTAATAAAAAAGTCTCACTTTTGCCTTTCTCAAAGAACAAATCTATTATATCTTATGTCTTTTCTTCAGATCGGACTTATTTTCCTTAGCACAGAGCTTTTCAAAATAAGTAGAGTACTGCGCACTAGAGCAACAGATCTATGCACAGAGCTTTCACAATGTTAGGTTGGATATTTGCACAGAGCTTCTTCTTCCTCAGTTCCCAACAATCACAGTTTGAGGTCCCAGCAACAGAACCATTTGTTGGCACAAGGGAAGACCCATGGTTCAACACTACAACAATGCACCAAAAAAACCCTAACTACTGGCCTTTCGGCAAAACCTATGAAGCAGATGAAGTCTCACCTGAGGTAGAGGAAGAGGTGTTTGCAGGACTCAGGTGTCTGTAACCTTAGCTGGGACATAGATCTGTGATTATAATACTTAATAGAGCACTTAGCACCATTAGTTCATCATTGTTTAACCAATATCTACTGCGCAGAGAAAATAGAGCATCGCAACATTCACCCTGATCTAATGTATTTAGGCACTTGGCATATATAAATGGATCAGATCTAGCATATTCAAGCACTAAGCACATCTAACATCCAGATTCATCATAAGCACAAAGCATAAATAGATMTATCTATCTATCTATCTATATCAAGCACTTAACAGATAACACATAAATACATCAGAACATCACACAGAGCAGAATAACATAGTATTTATGTGGTTCACCCCCACCCTGGGGCTACGTCCACCAATGCTTCTTCTTTATTAGCTTCAATCACTCATCTACTTGCACAAATCTACAAAACCATACTCTGCATAGAACAAGTGATCTTCACGCACCTCGCCAGATCCTCCTTCCCTGAGCTAGGTCTAGCAAAAAGCCTTTCACAATCTATTACAACCACTTGCACTTAGCTCTACAAGTTCTCACAGTATGCATAGAGCATCTACAAAACACACTTTCACTTTTGCACTTAGCTTATCTACTTTACATCACATAGATTCCCCTTCTTAAATTACTTAGACATCTATTTATACTTTACAAAATAGGCCTAAACATGGTTAAACCCATGGGTCGACATCCCATACCCATTACATATTCTCAAATCCCAAAAAGGACTTAAAAATGGGCCGAGATCCCACGATCTCTACTTTGTCTTGCACTCCATCTTTGACGGGCTATCGAATTCCCAAAATAGGTCAACATGACCAAAAATCTCCCAAAACTTGGTCAAGGGCCAACATCCACCAACTCTTTGTCTTCTTTATTATCTTCTATAAATCTCCTCACATGCATAAAGCCTCAGAACCCACTCTGCATAGGACAGGAGATCTGCACACACCTTGCTAGATCCTCCTTCCCTGAGCTAGGTTTAAGCACAAATCCTTCTCACTGTCTATACACAATCTTATTACAATCACTTGGACTTATCTTTGTAAGTTCTTAACACATAGCACGTAGAAAGAATCCACAACTATTCCCACTTAGCACATTGGCCTCATTACCCTTAGCACCGCCTACTTACATCGCCTATATTTCTATTTATATATTACAAAATGGGCCTAAACATGGGTAAACCCATGGGTTGACATCCCACACCCATTACATAAACCTTAATCCCAAAATATTCCCTAAAAAGGGGTCGAGATTCTGCAATATCTACTTTGACTTGCGGTCCACCTTCGACCGGCTTGTCGAAGTCCCAAAACAGGTCAAATATGAAGAAGGATCTCCAAAACTTGGTCAAGGGCCAAYATGCCCCCAACACCCACCTGTGACTCATCCTGAGTCACTCTGGTCTGGGTAACTCTGCCTCAAAAGCCTCGAGTTGCTTCAACCTATTGYTGCGCCAAGGCCTCCTGCTCAGTGAACTCTTGAAYAATTGCCTCGTTCACAGGTCATTCTAAGCATTGTTCTATTGAAGTGACTACTTGTTCTAGCTCTGCTCCTCAACCTTAAATCTCCTCAAAA
Source organism: Picea mariana (assembly GCA_032191745.1). NCBI lineage: Eukaryota > Viridiplantae > Streptophyta > Pinopsida > Pinales > Pinaceae > Picea > Picea mariana. The sequence continues at coordinate 28,751 of JASDQU011179772.1, forward strand.
AGTAGGCAAGTTTCATCTTGGACTGGCTAGAGCTTCTGAGTCACTTCCATGAATTTGCTTTGTATGGCATGAACCTGTTGATGATCCGTGCGATGTTCTTGGGATCTTTTCATCCTCACAACTGCTGACAGGAGTTTCAACTGTGCTTGTACTGCTGTTTCTTGCTACTTTTCTTTCTGGAGCTACGACTCCAGTGTCTTCAGTTCAGGGTCCTCAATAAGGCACTCATAAGTATTCACACTGTGACTGCTTACTTGTTTACATTCCATAGCTAATGCTTTGATTCTTTCAACTGCACTTCGGGCAGTTGCTTCTCTCTGGTCTCACACTTCCTGTGGAGTGCTTGGAACTGTTTGTAGCTCTAGTTCTGTGACTCTTTGTGGAAGTTGTTGAATGGATTCAACAAGCTTCATCACTTGATTCTCCACTGGGTATTCCTCCATTTTCTCTAAGCCCATCACAGAGCGAAGTGCTCTATTGACAGCTTCTTTAACTCTGACCTGCTCTACGAGCAGTTATTCTTTCTCCTGCTGGATTTGTGCTTTATTTTATTCGAACTTAGTTTGGAGGTCGTCCTTCTCCTGCTGCGCAACTCGGTGTTACTCTATGATTTCCTCTTATGCTTGCTTCAGGGCCACTGAGGCCTGTTCTTTTTCTTCCTGTACGCGACGAAGGTGAAATTCGATCACATCATCTATTCTGTGGAGTTGGGCAGGCTCATCTCCCAACTCTGGTTCTTCTGGTGGCAGGGGCGCAACAGACACTGTGTAGCTGGAGTGAAGGGAAAGAGTGGTGTAATCACAATTGGAAAAAGTGTTCTCGATGCAATTCTCGACGGGATAAATAGAGATTGTCGTAAAGATTTATTTCAATGGGTCGCAAAGCCTTATTCATGCAATTCCATCCATTAGGGCGGGTTCCCAACGGTCCAATGGATAACTTTCAGGCCATAATTGCTTTCCTAATTGTTTGGGAGCGTCGATTGAATGGTCATATTGCCTCCAACGGTCATATTGCTCTACCATGGCGAAGTGCCATAATATGATGTACTGTTATTCCGGCGAAGTTCAATTTCTGGAAACCTTTCTTCTTCGAAGTATTCTCTGGAACTTCTTGCATTTTTTCTAACTTTTCCCTCTTCTTACCGAGCTTTATGGCCTTCTTTCCTATGATCTGAATCATTGGTTTCCTCTTTCCATTATCGTTCTTATCTCCTCTTGGCATTATAACTTTGCATTGTGGAGGGTCTTTCATAGGATTCAAGGGTAATACTTCTTCTCTTTCTGGGGTAGGTGCTCTACTCTCTTATACAGACATGTGTCTCCAGTCTTACTATGTCCTTTCAATTTCGACATCCATATCTTTGGTATTTAGTAGCTTCGACTGGTTCTTTTGTTCTTCCAGTAAGTGCGCTATTCTCCTAGCCATGAAGTCTCTTAGTTCTTGCTTTTTATGTTCTATATCCTCCTCTTCTTGTTTCCTTTGTATCTGATCTTTCTCAATCCAAGGTTTTCCTAGAAAGATGGCAAATGGGGCATTGTTCTCAACAAACTTAACGATCTCAAATTCTTCTTCTATCAAAGTTCCATGAGAACTCATAGATATCTGGGTAAGTCTTCCACATAGGGTTATCATCTTTCCTCTAAATAATCCTATTCCTCCTAATGAAGGAACCATAGCAGGCTTTCCCAAAATTTCCCAAGTTCTTTCTGTCATGATATTCACCTATGTTTCCTCATCGAGGACAGAGTCTATTTCGAAGTCTCCTATTCTTGTTTCTATGTACTCTTTCTCTTTTAAGACCTCTGATAATTTGATATTTCTATGATCATTCAAGGTTTCCATCATCTGTAGTAATATAGTCTCTAATTCTTTCTGGGGTTCTATCATATCCTTAGTTTCTTGGCTTGTCTCATCATTTTCTTATTTCATATTCATTTTTTCAACTTTAGCAATCATTCTAGGACAATCCAAAACTTCATGGTCCATAGCTTTATAGCAAAGACAACTAGGTATTCTACCAGGGAATTCCTTAGCAATATGTCTCGATCTTCTGCAACTGTAACAAAGGGTTAATCTTCTCTTTCTCTTAAATTATCCCCAACCCTCCCTATACTTCGCACTGGGATCACAATAACTAACCTGCAAAAAAATGTTTCTAGGATCCTGCATCCATTTTTTAGTCCAAACATTCTTTCTATGCATAGGGATAACATACCTTTCATTATTTCTATCAGATCTATTCATATCAAATCTTCTTTCGTCTAATTGTGCCCTAGTTTTCAAATTAGGAAAAATTTTATCAAACAGACCTAGATCCATTCTTTCAAAACAAAAATTTTCACATATCTTACCTTTCTCAGAGCACAAAGCTTCAATATCTTACCTCTTTTCTTCAGATCAGACTTCTCTTCTCAATATAGAGCTTCACAAGTCAAGTAGAATAATGTGCACTAAAGCAACAGATCTACGCACAAAGCTTTATTTTCTTCAGTTCCCAGCAATCACAGTTTCAGGTCCTAGCAACGAAACCATTTTTTGGCACAGGGGCAGACCCAGGGTTCAACGCTTCAAAAGTGCACCAACAAAACCCTAACTACCGGCCCTTTTGGCAACACCTGCAAAGCAGATGAAGTCTCACCCGAGGCAGAGGCAGGGATGGTTGAAGGACTCAAATGTATGCAACCTAGATGGGACACAGATCTATGATTACACCACTCTTAACAAATCACTTAGCAGCTAACAGTCATCAGTATTTAACCTTTATTCACATCGCATATCAAAACCCTAATTATAGAGCAGCGCAGTATTCAACAAGATCTAACACATTCAAGCACTTAGCATTGAGAGATAGATCGGATCTAACATTCATTCACCTTACCAAGCACTAAGATATTATACCAGATGCATCATACATAAAGATATTGTCACTAAGCATAAATTGCATCACTAACATACAACATAATGCACAAAGAAACCATAACACAGGATATACGTGGTTCACGCCAGTGTGGGGCTACGTCCACCAACTCTTCGTCTTCTTTATTATCTTTTGTCAATATCCTTACATGCACAAAGCCTCATAACCAACTCCACATAGGACAGGAGATTTGTGCGCACCTCGCCAGATCCTCCTTCCCCGAGCTAGGTTTAAGCAAAAATCCTTCTTACTATCTATACACAAGATTCTTACAATCACTTTCACTTAGCTCTGTAAGTTCTTAACACATACAATGCACAAAACATCCAAAACTATTTGCACTTAGCACATTGGCCTCATTACCCTTAGCAGTGCCTACTTACATCGCCTAGATTTCTATTTATATATTACAAAATGGGCCTAAACATGGGTAAACCCATGGGCCAACATCCCATACCCGTTACATAAACCCTAATCCCAAAAGATGCCCTAAAAAGGGGTTGAGATCCCATGATCTCTGCTTGGACTTGTTCTCCGCCTTCAACCAGCCTATCAAAGTCCAAAAAGAGGTCAAACATGACCAAGGATATCCAAAACTTGTTCAAGGGCCAATAGGGAGTTTTGAGTAGGTATATGTCAAAACCAGGGAAGAAGCATTGGACAATAGTATAAAGGGTTTTCAGGTATTTGTGCGACACTACTAGTTATGGATTGTGCTACCAAGGAATACCATCATTGGATAGAGTGTTGGACATACATGGGTTTTTTTGATGCAGACTGGGTTGCAGATATGGATCACATAAGATATACAAATGGGTATATGTTTAACCTGTTTGGAGGAGCATTCAGTTGGATGAGAAAAATACAGTCTGTAGTGGCACTCTCAACTACAGAAATTGAATACATGGCAGCCACTCATGCAAGAAAGGAAGAAATATGGTTACATAGATTATATTCAAGTATTGGGTTGGTAAAATAATATATAATGATATATTTTGACAGTAAAAGTGCACTCTTCCTAGAAAAGAACCAAACTTATCATTCAAAGAAAAAGAATATTAATTTTCAATATCACTTTGTGAGAGACATGGTTGAAGAAAAGGAAGTGTTGTTGATGAAGGTGGACACTTTGAATAATGTTGTATATTCATTAACAAAATCTATGAGCATTGATAAGTCCTCTTGGTGTAGAGGATATATGGGAATTGATGCCCTCAATTGTTGACTATGTAACCTTGTAACCCCCTGTATGCAAAGAAAACAACAAGTGGGAGAATGTTGGGTATGTCTTATATTCTTGCACGACTAGATTTAGTGTTTGCATTGCGTTGGTCGTGAAAAGGGGGTTAGAGGGGGAGTGAGCCCCCCTATGAGAGGGTTCAGGGGAAACGCCTCCCAAAATGTTTTTTTTTTAACTTTTTTGCATTCATTTTTGGTGTTTTTTCAGCACATGGGTTTCGTCGATGGTTTTCTAATTTCAATTAAGGAATTAGGGTTCTTGACTAATCTGAGTCAATGGATTAGGGGTTTTGGATGCTGGCAGATCCTATATATTGTAAACAATGAACATATGATGAATAGAATATTAGAGGTGAAACTCTAAATGAGTTTCTGGTTTTCCCGGTTTGGATTTCCAGGGTAAAAATATCCGTGTATTGTGTGTGTGTGCCATTGTATCTTTTCTATTTTTATTGAGAATATGTTTGTAGTAAATAATTATAGAAGGTTAAAATCTATACTTCCCCTCTGTCTGTGGATTGTAGGATGAAATATTTAAAAACTTCAACCCCACAAGCTTGAACATTGTTTTCCAAAACTTACTCTTGAAACTTGCATCCCTATTGTAATACCCCTAGGCTAAACCCCAATTGTAAATGTAAATGTAAATATTTTATAAGATGGTGAGTTGATGATACAGGGTCTTTGGTCTGATTTTTTGTGCATTGAGTCAGTGCACGGGAATCTCATACCAAAATAAGAGTGCGCACGTTCTATATTTCTACACACAGTGGATTGAGTGCATGATCTTATGGCCAGGGAGATTTTGTATATATGTTGTGTTTTATAGGTTGGTGAGCCAAGTTATTATAGGTTAGAATGCTTATATGATTATTAGGCTAATGATCCTGGATGCTAAAGGATGTTGTGAATATATTGTAATATGTAAATACTCATATCATTAATAAAGTACATCACTGGTGTAGATCGACCCACAAATGAGTATGGGGGGGTAAACTCCACTAGGAAGGGAAAGTGGGCTAAGAGTCTAGGAAGGGGCTAAGATAGAGGGCTTAATCCCAAAGGAATATTATATTCTTATTCCTAAATTCTAAGGTATGGATATAACTTTATGTTATCCTAAGTTCCTATGGGAAGGGAACAAATTACAAGTGGAGAAAACTGAGTTCCTTGAGGGCCATGTGTCATTAACGGTGCATGAATAAATATTGGGGAATTTAGTACATATTCCCATCAATCTTACCATTTTTTTGGGACGGATCGATGCTACCAATGGGATGGGTACATGTACCTGGTTTGGATTGTAGGTTGAAGAGGCAGGTTTTTCAAGCCCGTGGTCGAGGAAGCAGGTTGTTAGGCTCGTAGGAATTTCTCTCCAGGTGAGAGATTTTCTATGTCAAAGAAGCGGGTTTTCAGGCCCATGAGTAGTTTTCTCTAGGAGGGAAACTACTCATAATTGTTCCCTAGTGTGTTGGGCAATAGCTACTAGGCTCTGAGACTTTCTGTCTGGCCCATTGTTGAAGCCCTAGAAGGGAAGTGAGGCAGCTAAGGGACTATTGAGCAGAGATGGGTCACACTTCCTGGGGTGGGACAAGCATGTGGGGAATGAGAGACTATAGGCTAGTTGCAGAAGTTGGTCACCTTGGACTGAGAAATTATGTTGCTTGTCAGGCCTTAGACTGGCCTAATATTCCCTTTTCCCTGGTAGAGTTTATCCTCAGCTTGGGGGTGGCCCACTGTTGAGATTACGAGTAGTGTGGTCTATGGATGGGAGGAACGTGGAAGGTTTGCACGTAGTTGGTGATATTTTATCAAAGATAAGTGTCAATTGTGTGTTAAATTATGTGTTGCATCATTATTTATGCATTTTTTTATGGGTTTTTCATGTGTATGCTACATGTGTATTTCTATTATTATTATTATGTATTAATATGTGTGTTTGCAGAATATTTGTATGTTTTAATTTTGTATACAGTTTGAAAATTTTATGTGGCATAGCTCAGTTGGATGTTGGGGATGTTACAACATGGTATCAGAGCTCCAGTTTTCAACACCGAGACTGGATGGGTTGAGCAAGTTGAATTGAAGAGAAATTTCACAGAGAATTGATTTTGAAGTGGCCAAATTTCAAGTTACAGTGCGTCCATGGTAAAAATCAGAAGCAATTGCGTGGATTTGGGGAAAAATCCCCAATTTATGTTGTTAAATTCATGGGAAATTTGAGAAGTTTGGCAAAGTGGTGAGATTTTCTTGATTTAATATATGTTCTAGCAAATTCAGACCTAGAATTGGTCAAATTTGAAGTTACAAGGTGCCGGGAGGGCGCTAAGAGAACACTTTGACTGTGTTTGAAATCTCGGGAGAAAGAGTGGGAGCGTTAGGAGGGCACAAGAAGTCATTTGAAAGAACAAAGGGCCAAGTCCATTTGAAGTTCGAAGAGTTGAAATCTCAGGAGAGATAACACTAGTGTGTGCAGAGCCTATGCAAGGAGTGCAGAGGGAGAGAAAAATATAAGTTCCAAATTGTAAGAGAAGCGCAAGTGTGTGTAGGAGAACTTATTACAAGTTCCAAGTAGAGGCCAAGAAAGAAGAGGCCAAGGATTTGACCCTATAGTGGAGAGATCAAAGGTAAAGCCTTTGAAATATTGATAAATCCTTCATTGGAGGAAAGTGGACCATAGAGAAATGAAACCACAACAACCATTGATTTGGGCTGCAAGATTAGATCTGGGTCGCTGGATCAAACCCAGACGAGAGGAGAGCGCACAAAAGAGGAGATCAGATCCCAGTCATTGGATCTGAGCACAAGAGAGTGAGAACCATCGATCAGATTTCTCGAGCAGTAACTCTTAGCCAAAGAGAAGTGGATCTCAGCCATAGATCCCATCATGGAACATGAGCTGTAGATCTCACAATGCATAGATTTGACACTTTGGGAAAAATTGACTCTTGTGTTGCCAGGAGGAGAAATCCCCAAAGCTACGAAGTCCCAGAGTGAATCTATACTGTAGATCACTGGGAGAGTGTGATTCATTGGATCCCCAAGTGGTTCGATGATTCGACACACTGGGAGAAATTGGTTGTGGTTGTGCGAAGTGGAGAATTCCCTGAAGTCCCAAATTTCGGAGTAAATCCCGATCGTCGATTCTTGGGTACACGTGTCTGTATATTTCCAAGTATTTGGAAATTCGACTATCCAAAGGATTGTGGGTGAAATTTGTTTTGGTGTGAAAAGTCTCGAAGCTCAAAAGTACTGGACTTAATCCTAGCCATTTATCAAAGGAGAGTCTCAACCATAGATCTATGCCATTCTCTAATTCGACATTCGACAGTTCGGGAGTGTGGTGGTTATCTTGAGAGACAAGACCTGAAGCCCGAAACCCAGATTTAATCACAATCGTTTGGTTGTGGGAGGAGTGTGATTCGTCGATTTCAGTTCAACGTTCGGTTATCCAGGAGGTAGCATGTGTTGGATTACAGAAACTTTTGAATCCCGAAGTCCCGGAGTCTCAGATTTGATCTCAGTCGTAGATCAAGGAACAAAGTGTGAACTGTTGATCCCTGAAATCTTCGGGAGCTCACTAGTTCAAAAGTCCTGGAGATTTGTGTGTTGGAGTTGTGGAAACTTCTGAAGCTCAGAGTCCCTAATTGAATCTCCACCATAGATCATGGAGGAGGGAAGAGAATCTTTGCCATCCATCATATTTGGCTGTAAGAGTTTGGAGAGAGGAAGGATAGGGAGAAGACCTACATTCGCCGATAAAAGTCACTTTATGACCGAATTCGACCGATAACCACTCCAAGAGATTGGAGTGTTGAAAATTTGAATGTTCACGGAACACCGAAGTCCCGAAGCTACTGATAGCTCCTTTTAGTTGAGCGCTTGGTTCTAGCCCGCAGTCACGTGAGATTTTCGTCGAAGAAAAGGGGCTAGCACCTGTGGTTTTGTTTCTAGTTGAAAGGGGCTTAGAGTAAAGCACCCACGGGTTTTGTTGGACCTGCATAAAGAAACAAAAATGGCTTGTGTACATTAAGAGAAGATCCAGCATGGATCCGAGAGCTAATTCAGCTCCAGGAGAATATCCTAAGATCGAGAGGTCACACGAGCCCCTAGGAGGGGTGGGTGTTTGCATCATAGAACTTTGACTGAAACCATGAAGAAAGCTATTGAACCATATAACATAGTCATGGAGCTGAATTAAAATTTTGGACATGTTAAAAATGTTTAAGATGGAACAGAAGGTACCTATAGCATTCAAGGCCAAAAACACTAATTGGCCTAGAACTTCAGCAGGTTGTAACTAGCAGCCCAGAACCCAGAAAGAGGTGAAACTTGGAAATATTGTCCAAAATATGTATATGAAGAAACCCAATTGGTATCCTACCAAACATCCAATGTAACATGTGCAAAAATTCATAATTATAGTTCAGATTATCACCTAGTTGAAGTGTGAACAAGAGAAGTTAATGGGCAATTTTCAAATGACCATAACTTTTTGCTCGAGACTCAGAATTGAGCAAGGGAGTAGTCATTGGAAAGGTATTGGATAGGGGAGTCTAAGTATCCACCCAAAAAATTGACGTGGGTAGTTAATTTTCACAAGAGATCATAAGAAGGAATTATGATGCACTATTGGAACAAAATTGTACATAATTTCATAAATTTGTTAAATTATTTATCCTAACAAATTTTGTTGGCTGCAAGTTTTGCAGAGTTAACAACATTTAGTTCATAACATGTGAAAAGGTTGAAATTTAGTTAAATATAAGCATAGGTACTCATGGAAAGAGTTATATGACAAAAATATTTCATAATATGATCAATAACCAAGACTACAAAATGTTAAGGTATGAATATAGGTGCAACCATAAAGTCTTGGGAAGCCACTACAGGAACTCCACTCATGTTAGTCAAGTACTCAATGGAATATGGGCAAAGGAATAGATCATGTAGTGAATGAAATAGTGAAATTCCATTCACTCCCAAAGAAACCAATATATAGATTAAGCAAGACATTAGAGTCAGATCTATTATAAAAGGAATTGACTATCAGAATGATAGTAATCAGATAAAGAGAGAGGATTAATGCATATATGGATAAAGAGTGCATCATCTCCAGGGATTAGCTATGAAATTATAGAGTAATGCTTCCCTTATGGTTACCAGATTTTTGTAGAGACCCAACTTAATTTGATACAAAATTTAATACAATTTAAACATGTAATTCTTTCTCATACTTAAATAATTCATTCGCAATCATATTAGCATATAATATTCGACAAAAATTAAAATTTTATCCACAGCATAAGAATTACTTAAAAAGAATAAATAAATTACCTCTTCCTAATGCTAATTCCCCCGTTGATATGGTTGTTCCTTGCTGAAACTGTGTCAAACATTGCCCAAAACCAAGTTTTCCTCCCTGCCAGCTAGGAGCAGTCTGTCCGGCTCCCTAGCTCCAAGATACCGTAAGGATATCTTGTCCCCAGTGCCCAAAACCCCCAGCAAACTGGTGCCCCTTGCTTCCGATTCACCCAAAATCCACCAAAATTAAAACTCCTCTTCAAAATGCTTCCTCCTCCCCCACAAAAGAATCATGGCCTACCCGTAAGACTCTTCCCCATCATATCCCCCTTCACCGACTCTCCTCCCTTCATTAATTTTCTTATCCCTTTATTTATTATCTTATCCCCTTATATTTATTATCTTATCCCTATATTTAATATCTTATCCCCA
>JASDQU011179772.1:38658-49556 GCA_032191745.1 Picea mariana
CCCCCCTCCCATATACGTAAATCTTTAATAAATTAAATTATTAACCTCCCTTTAATTCTTTACTCAATTAATTAATGAGTCAATTAATAATTAATTAACCATTGACAGATATGGACAAATAATTAATAATTATTAATTAGTTAATTATTATTTAAGAAATAATTATTGTTTAACTAACATATTAGGACAGTCAGATTATCAAATTAATTATAATTAATCATCCCTATGCATATATTTAACCAGGGTTGTTACAAGTGCGCAGTGGAAGCATGGTATGAAGGGAATCATTTCAAGGGTAAATAAATGAAGGTGCACATAAGTAAGGAGGGTCGATTGAGGCATAAAACAATATAATATGGAAAGATTGGATCTAGAATGATGCAAATAAACTCCTAGCAGATGACTGAATCAAAGCTAAATGTATTATATATTGGATGAAGTTCGTGAGTAAATTATGATAGTTGAAAGGTACCAATAGATGGAAACCAAGTTATACATAATATTCTGCAACATTCCAAGAACTGTGACAAGAATGGAAAGGATTGTTGAGTACATTCCCAAGAGATGAGTGCATTGACAGGGTACATTGGGATGTTAATCCAAAAGGATTCAAACATGGAGAAGAAGGAATAGGTGCATCAATATGGCATGATGGAAGTTAATTATGCAAGTTAGGTTGAAATCAGATGGGTCGGGATAGGAGAAAGTAATGGTTCATTAAGCAAATCCAATTGTTGATATGTTCAGTCAAGGAAAGGCTGAATCAATTTGTTTCAATAAATAAATTGGAGTTAAATATCCAAGTTTAATTAGAAAGCATGGCTGGAAATGTTATTTGGTCATGTAGGAGTTGTATCAGAGGGATCCAAGTAATAGTGGAACGTCAAAAATTAATATCATCATAATATATGGCTACAAGTGTGCAAAGTAGATAATAAAGGTTGGGATGGAAAAGTACTCAAGATAGAGAACAATCATGTACACTATTTTCTTTTGTAAGAACATAAGAAGATTCAGGAATCCGAGAAGAATTGAAGACTTCTAGGAACAACAAAGAAAAGTGATATAGGGAGAAAGAGGTTGTTGCAATTACTATAGCAACAATTATGTTATGGCTTGTTGGATAACCATACATAGTACATCAAATTGACATGCAAATGCATTTAGGATCATGTTAATGATGCATTATTAGTACATACAAATATGAATTGATGAATGCCAATGTGTTAATATACATATATAACATAATAATATTAGGATTAGTCTATTGTTGAATATATATTGATATGAAAGATGCTAATGGTGGTTGTTGTACTAGGAAAGAGACAATTACTGCATGTATGCAAGTGTTGCTACTAATGTTGCTACATATAGAAGGAAGCAACATAAAGTTGAAGAGTGGATTATAAGTCTTATAATAGAAGCACGGGAGATTCTATTGTTATCAGCTATCCAGGTAGCATTAAATTCATTTAATGGCAGCTATGCAGGTATGAGTTTTATGTACTCTTATTGCATAATTGATGAAGGGAATTTAGGTAAGAATTTCCTCGTCCAGTTTTATTTTATAAAATCAAATTATTGTATTAGTTGAATGCATTGATGTGAATAAAATACCATTGGGTGTGGTAAAGGTTGGAGGCGTGTAATAATTATAAAATCTTTTTATCTTTTGAATGCATACATTGACATAGCGACATGTCGTGATAATTGGTTATGAGCTAATAACCAAGGAAATAAAAGGTATGAACATGTTATAGGAATGGATTCCAGAAAATATAGTCATGTATGAGACCATGACATGGTTGGTTATGTAAAGGATATGAACCACACAAATATCCAATTAACTTCCTACTTCTAAATAATAACTGGACTACAACCTTTTTCTAACACTAATGAACATCACAGAATTATATTCTTGGTGTAGTGCACGGGTCGAAAAGGAAGGCATCCAAATAATTGAGAAGAAAACAGGAAATGTATGGAGAATGTGTCAAGGCATTGGATAAAATTCCAATTTACCAATGGTGAGATACATGACTTAGATACAGAGCATTCTGAAAAATCAAGGCAAAGGTCCATTGAATAGATATGCATTGAGAGTTTCACTCATGCATAGTAAGTGGTAAAGTTGCACTTATGCATAATATATTGTTATACTTGAGTGCATTATTGAATGCATTTTTGTGAGTTCATGCATACATGTTATTTAATGGAAATGATTATGCTAACAGATGAAATGTTACAATTCTTACTAACTCATGGAGTTGAGGACATTAAAGGGTTGATATACATTGCAACGGGGAAGTTGCAAGTCAAGTAGTCACATGAGCATTGACTACAAGAATTTTTTGTATAGAAAATAGAGTAATGAACTTACTGATATTAATTGTGAACATGCATATTCATAGAGTGGTAATTTTATTCTATTTAATAAATTACTTGATATCTGGTGATGGAAATTTTTAAGTGTGGACAATTCTGGAATTACTTGTGAGATTTTGTAAGTATTACAATAGAATTTTATGGTGCATGACACACTAATAATTTGTTGGTTGAATGCAAGATGGAAACGATTGAAGGAAAAGTGGTGTCAACTATGATACTGCAGAAAGCCATGATAAAAACTACAACCTATTGTTGCAATAACCAAGAAAACTATGAGACAAAATTTTGTATTTTGGGAATAGTGGATTTCCTTTATGGAATAAATTTGAATTTCTAAAATGAATTTTTTATAATAATCTCTCATAATAATTGTATGTGGGTGATACGGGTGAGTTAATATTTATTATAGCTGACATGCTTGGAAATAACAACTATTGTTGGAAACAATGGAGCCATATAAATGTAGAACCTTGGTGGGGTTCTAGTAATGAGTTAGCGCTCTCCTTGTGTGTGAAAGCCTTGGCAAGATGGATCATTGAGGGATTGTGTAGCAATGAAGGGATACCTGAGCCTATAAGGGTGAGTGCAACAAGGAAGATGCAACTCAAGGATGCTTATGGCATGGTAGTTTTCATAATGAGGGTGTGCCAAAAGGAACAATGAGTTGAATTATTTCATGAAGAAACTCTATGGAATCAAGCAAATGACTTCCAGTTGTGGTATGAATACATGAATTGGTGCTTGAAAGCAAAGCACCAAGTGGATAACAAGATTCATTAGCAAACGCATGGAGTTTTTTTAGGAATTTTAAATTGTACATGGTATATAATGCACTGAGGACAGTGTATAAATAAGGGGGAGGGGAATGTAATACCCCTAGTTTGAACCCAAATTGTAATTGTAAATGTAAATATGCTTATAAGCTGGTGAGTTGATAATACAGGGTATTTGGTCTGATTCTGCGCGCATTGAGTTAATGCATGAGAATCTCATACCAAAAGAAGAGTGTGCACATTCCAAAGTTCTGTGAACACCTGATTGAGTTCGTGATCTTAAGGCCATGGAGACTTTGTATATATGTTGTGTTTTATAGGCTGATGAGCCAGGTTATTATAGGCTAGAATTATTGTAAGATTATTAGGCCAAGGAGCCTGGATGCTAAATGTCGTTGTGCCTATATTGTAATATGTAAACACTCATATCATTAATAAAGTACATCACTGGTCCAGATTGACCCACAAATGAGTATGGGGGGATAAAATCCACTAGGAAGGGAAAGGGGGATAAGAGTCTAGGAAGGGGCTAAGCTAGAGGGATTAATCCCAAATGAATATTATATTATTATGCAGGAGAATCTACAACTCGCCAAGCGAGCCAGCGCACGCGGAGACAAGGGAGACAGCTGGACGAGACAACAAACTTCAGATTTCGAATTTTTTCTTGGTATTGTTGCGCCGCCGTTTAACAAAAGGCATTCAAAGCCAGGCGCACTTGTATTATGTTATAGATAGGAAGGCATTTAAGACTATTAAGGCTGTTAGATAGAAATTTATTGTATATTAGACAGTCACCTTTCGAGAGGGAAAACGGAGTATAGACACCCTCCCTTGTATCATTGTATTATTATCAAGCATTAGCATTGACAGAAAGGAGAGCAGAGCAGAGAGTTGTGAAGAAACCTCCATGTACAGTTATTGAATTAATAGGAAGAGCTTTGATTCAATTCCATGGACGTGTTTGATCTCTGTGTGTTGTTGATACTATGCTTGTGCATGTTTGCTTCTTTCTATGCTTATCTTTTATATGCTACTTATGTGATTGCATATCAGGTTCGAAACCTGAGAGAATGAGGGAATGAGTTTCAATTGTTTCTCTGCTTAAGCCAGGAGATTCCTGCATAGAGTGCAGTTGAATTCCTCCACATAGAGTGCGTCGAGGAGGCTAAGCAGTTGAACTTTTGTTCTCTATTACTCAGAGTCATTTTGAGTTATTCGAGCCGTGCAGGTGAGTGCAGGTCGAAACTGTTGCGAGCGTGAATGCACAGGAGCCGGAAGACTTCATCACTTTTGGAAGTGATTGAAGACCGAGCACAGGGAGTATGTTCGAGGAATCCTTGAAGGAGTCCGAGTTGATAAAAGCTCAGGAGGGATAGTTCCTTTGGTTCGCTGTGGAATCGACCCCAGTGGAGGTCGCACAGGACGAAGGTGGTGGAGCGGAGATTTCTTCATAGAGGAAGAGAATCGACGACTTGAAATTGTCATGAAGACTCGCGAAGTCCCGTGGATCGTTGGATCTAGGAGAAGGAGCGAGGAGGTTAACCCTCGAGCACAGGGAGGGTCCATTTCCATTTCATATCGGTGAGTCGGGGTTGGCGAGTGTAGGAGTTATATGCACGTTGAAATCGTGAGTTTCGATTCCCCGATTTTATCGGAGCCGTCGATCATAGGAGCGACAGGTGGCACGAGATCCCGAGGAGTCGGGATTCGGCACTTCGACGTCTACGAAGTCGAAGGGAGCACAGAGAGATAGCGAAGTCCCGAGTCGCGACGGGTCCCACGGAGGCTGTGTGGGGTATAACACATGGCATCGGCACCCCGACACTCGGGGATTTGAATACAAGGGTTCAGCATCGTGAGCAGCGATACCCCGAGGTTGACCGTTGACCATCGGGGATTGGGGGTTYGGTGTTTGATTGCACGAGGACAGTGCTGCAAGCCTCGCGATATCGCGAGACYCGATCTCACAATACGCGAAGAGGAGATTTTCGAGAAGACTGTGGGTAAAGAACTCCCGAGGGAGTTGGAAGAGCATTGACTCTTCGGGCCGTGGTTGAAGAAGGTCCTGGTGGGGCGACCGTGYCGTCAAGGGTGCGGTGGCTACCAAGTGGTATCAGAGCAAGGTTRTGGAAGTTCTCTTTGTTCAGGTAGCAGAGAGAAGTAGAAGACATAATGCCACCCAGAAGAGAGAGATTGTCTCCTGATCGGGAAGACAGRGACGCGTGAAGAAGGGGTAGGCCAGCAGGTAATGCTGAGATGGAACGACAAATGCAAGATCTYAGAGTGAGACTCGAGAAGATGGAGACTGCACAGAGGCGAGGAGCTGGTGCAGTAGAGTTCAACGATTCTGAGGTTGAAGAGGAAGCTAGACATGCTGAAGAAGAGGTCTCAGCAGAAGATGCCTCGACAGAGAGGTTGATCAAAGCTATTTCGAGGATGAGCTCGAAGACAAAAATGGACATCCCGACTTATGAGGGGAGTCTAAACGTTGAGGAGTTGCTGGATCGGATCTGAGCACTCGATACCTACTTCGATTATGAGAACATCGAAGAGGACAAGAAGGTAAGGCACGCCGTCACGAAGCTGAAAGGACATGTAGCCTTATGGTGGGACGAGCTGCAGGCGGACAGGCGTTCCAAAGGCAAACAGAAGATAAAGAGCTGGGATCGGATGATCGCCAAGATGAAGGTGAAGTTCATTCCGAGGGATTACCAGATCACTCTGTTCAGGCGCATGCAGAACCTGAGACAGAAGTTGATGACGGTGAAGGAGTACACCGATGAATTTTATAGGCTCAACATTTGAGCTGGTCATCGGGAGAGTGATGACGAAAAGGTGGCGAGATACCTGAATGGTCTCAGGTACGACATTCAGGATGAATTGAGTATGCTGACCATACGGACAGTTGAGGATGCGTACCAGATGGCTCTGAAGGCAGAAGAAAAGCTGAACCGCAAGCAAGGTCAGCGAGGGCGAGGCAGAAGCCAGCCTAGAGGCAAAGCTGTTGCCCAAGAACGGATGCAGAAGCCCAAGGAGGACTGGAAGAAGCCTCAGGGTAAAGCTGAAAGAGGTGGAACCTCACAACAGAGGCAGCAAAATGCTGAGCCGAGGAGGCAGCAAGATGATCAGCAAGGGGGATATGCTGATGCAAATACATTTCCTCGTACCCGAGGTAGAGGAAGAGGCAGAGGAGGAGTTATCACATGTTTCACATGTGGTAAAGATGGTCATAAATCCGTGGACTGTCCAGAGAGGAATATGGACGGAGGAAGAGCTCACGTCGCTGAGGTGCAGAGGTGTGATGGGGAGGATGGAGGCAGCGAAAGTGGAAGGTCGCTGACAGTGCACAAGGTCCTTTTAAAACCTGAGAAGGAGATAGAGGACACAGCTCAGAGATGCCGACTGTTCCGAACGACTTGCAAGACCCAGGGCTGGAAATGCAAGGTCATAGTGGATAGTGGGAGCACAGACAATCTTGTTTCGATCGAAATGGTGGAGAAATTGGAGCTGAAGACGCGCAAACACCTGAGTCCCTACAAAGTGACATGGTTGCAGAGAGGACACCAGGTACGTGTTACAAAACAATGCTTGGTCAATTTTAAAATGGGTGAATATAGGGATGAAATCCTGTGTGATGTCATTCCCATGGATGTCTGTCATGTTTTGTTGGGAAGACCATGGCAGTATGATAGACATGTTGTTCATGATGGGAGAATGAACACATACACCTTGGAGAAGGATGGGAAAACACACACGTTGCTGCCGATGAAGGATAAAGAAGTGAAACCAGAAGTTAGCAGCACGATACTTCTCATGAGTGGGAAAGAGTTTCTCACAGAGCTGGAGAAGGATGAAGATCCACAGTTCTTTGTTGTCAGGAAGCCGAGAATTGTCCTGACAAGCACAAGAGTGGACGACTTGCCAGAGGAGATTTAGCAACTACTGGGAGAGTTTGCTGACATCATCATGGACAAACTACCTTGTTCGTTGCCACCGATGAGGAGTGTGAGTCACCACATCGACCTCATACCCGGAGCAAGTTTGCCAAATAAGGCAGCGTACAGGTTGACACCTCAGGAGAACGAGGAGGTCAAAAGGCAGGTTCAAGATCTGCAGGACAAACGACTGGTGAGGGAGAGTCTAAGTCCGTGTGTCGTTCCAACGGTACTGATTCCAAAGAAGGATGGAGGCTGGAGAATGTGTACAGACTCCAGGGCCATAAATAAGATCACCATCAGGTACAAGTTCCCATTACCGAGAATGGATGACTTGATGGATTGTCTGAGTGGGGCAAACTATTTTTCTAAGATAGATCTCAAGAGCGGATATCATCAGATCCGGATGAGAGAGGGAGATGAGTGGAAAACAGCATTCAAGACAAACGAGGGTTTGTACGAATGGCTGGTCATGCCGTTTGGCTTGACAAATGCACCCAGCACTTTTATGAGGCTGATGAATGAAGTCCTACGGGAATTCATTGGCAAATTTGTGGTGGTGTACCTGGATGATATACTGATTTTCAGTAAAACCAGGGAAGAACACTTGAGACATTTGGCCATAGTAATGAGAAGACTGCAGCAGGAAAAGCTGCTGATCAATTTGAAGAAGTGTTTATTCATGCAGACAGAGCTCATTTATTTGGGTTTTGTAATCTTGGCAAATGAGTTGAAGATGGATCCTGAGAAGGTGAATGTAATCAGGAATTGGCCATCGCCGAGAAATGTTTTTGAGGTAAGGAGCTTCCATGGTTTGGCGAGATTCTACAGAAAATTCATTAGAAATTTCAGCGGAATCAGTGTTGCAATGATGGATACTGTGAAGAAGCGGCATAAGGTTTTCCAGTGGACAGCCGAGGCTGAGAGGAGCTTCAATTTGTTGAAGCGGAAGATAACTGAGCAGCCAATTCTGGTGCTGCCAGATTTCCAGAAAACCTTCCAAGTGAAGTGTGATGCCAGTGGCTATGTTGTTGGAGGGGTTTTGAGTCAGGATGATAGACCTGTTGCATATTTCAGCGAGAAGCCGGATGATGCAAAATTGAAGTACTCCACGTACGACAAAGAGTTATATGCCATCATTCAAGCATTGAAAAAGTGGAGGCATTACTTGATACCCAAGGAATTTGTTTTGTACAGTGATAATCATGCACTGCAATTCGTGAGTCAGCAGGAGAAGCTGAATCAAAAGCATGCGAAGTGGGTGGAATATATGCAGAATTTCACCTTTGTCATAAAGCACATTTCGGGGACTGCAAACAAGGTGGCTGATGCCTTGAGCAGAAAATGTCTGGTGCTGCAGGAGTTTAGAGTCAAAACCTTGGGTTTTGAAAATCTGAAAGATATGTATGCAGGTGACGCAGATTTTGGCGAGGCATACGAGACAGCCGAGAACCCAGTTCTCAGGGATAGGAGTCCGTGGATTGACTACCTGATCCAGGATGGATTGTTGTTCAAGGGCAATCAATTGTGCATTCCAAATTGCTCTATGAGAGAGAATTTGGTGAAGGAGAAGCACAACGGAGGCTTAGCAGGTCATTTCGGGCATGACAAAACATTCGCCAAGCTGAGYGAATCGTATTTTTGGCCAGGCATGTGGGMAGATGTAAAACGGTTTGTTGACAGGTGTCGAATATGTCAACACGCGAAAGGGAGAAAGCAGAACACAGGGTTCTATCAACTGTTGCCCATACCCGAGAGGCCATGGGAGGCCATCARCATGGATTTCGTGTTGGGTTTGCCGAGGAYGCAGAGAGGCGTGGATTCCATTTTTGTTGTGGTGGACAGATTCTCGAAGATGGCACATTTTATCCCGTGTCATAAGACGAGCGATGCAACCCACATCGCGAATTTATTTTTCAAAGAGATTGTAAGATTGCATGGATTGTCGAGAAGCATAGTCTCGGATCGGGATACGAAGTTCATAGGTCACTTCTGGAGGACGCTATGGAAGAAGCTGGGGACTGACTTGGCATTTAGTTCTGCTTTTCATCCGCAGATAGATGGGCAGACGGAAGTGGTCAACAGAAGCTTAGGGGATCTGTTGAGGAGCCTAGTGGTGGAGCATCACAGCAGCTGGGATCAGATCTTACCACAGGCAGAGTTCGCATACAACGATTCGGTGAATCGAAGTACAGGTAAGAGCCCATTTCAGATTTTGTATGGGACACAGCCGAGAGGAGTGTCTGAACTCAGGGAGTCAGAAAAGGATGAGACTAGCAGCGCGAGGGCTGAAGAATTCGCAGAGGCGATGCAGGAACTTCACACGCAGGTGAAGCAGCGGTTGTAGAAGACGAATCAAGAATACAAGCGCCGAGCCGATCAGAGGAAAAGACAAATTCAGTTTGGAGTTGGGGACATGGTTCTGGTGCACTTGAGAAAAGAAAGGTTCCCGAGAGGAACATACAACAAGCTCAAGATGAAGAAATTTGGGCCGTGCCGAATCCTGAGAAAGTTTGGCGAAAATGCATATGAACTTGAGTTGTCGGAGGGCATTGGGATATCTCCGATATTTAACATTTTGGATTTATACCCCTACAGGGCTGATGAAGCAGACACTGGAACTGAGGAACTAGTGATCCAATGGCAGAAACAGTTACCAGTTGCACATAAGCCTCAGATTGAGTGCATACTGGACAAACGAGCAGGCAAGAAGACCAGGAGGAAACAATATTTTGATTACCTGGTGAAGTGGAAGAACCACCCAGTGGAGGATGCCAGCTGGGAAACCGAGGCAGTCATACAGAAGCATGGGCATAGTGTGCAAGAGCTCATGAGTAGGAGCCCATGAAATCTTTTGAGCCGAGGAGTATGATGCAGGAGCATCTACAACTTGCCAAGCGAGCCAGCGCGCGCGGAGACAAGGGAGACAGCTGGACGAGACAACAAACTTCAGATTTCGAATTTTTCCTTGGTATTGTTGCGCCGCCGTTTAACAAAAGGCATTCAAAGCTAGGCGCACTTGTATTATGTTATAGATAGGAAGGCATTTAAGACTATTAAGGCTGTTAGATAGAAATTTATTGTAGATTAGACAGTCACCTTTCGAGAGGGAAAACGGAGTATAGACACCCTCCCTTGTATCATTGTACTATTATCAAGCATTAGCATTGAGAGAAAGGAGAGCAAAGCAGAGAGTTGTGAAGAAACCTCCATGTACAGTTATTGAATTAATAGGAAGAGCTTTGATTCAATTCCATGGACGTGTTTGATCTCTGTGTGTTGTTGATACTATGCTTGTGCATGTTTGCTTCTTTCTATGCTTATCTTTTATATGTTGCTTATGTGATTGCATATCAGGTTTGAAACCTGAGAGAATGAGGAAATGAGTTTCAATTGTTTCTTTGCTTAAGCCAGGAGATTCCTGCATAGAGTGCAGTTGAATTCCTCCGCATAGAGTGCGTCGAGGAGGCTAAGCAGTTGAACCTTTGTTCTCTATTACTCAGAGTCATTTTGAGTTATTCGAGCCGTGCAGGTGAGTGCAGGTCGAAACTGTTGCGAGTGTGAATGCACAGGAGCCGAAAGACTTCATCACTTTTGGAAGTGATTGAAGACCGAGCACAGGGAGTGTGTTCGAGGAATCCTTGAAGGAGTCCGAGTTGATAAAAGCTCAGGAGGGATAGTTCCTTTGGTTCGCTGTGGAATCGACCCCAGTGGAGGTCGCACAGGACGAAGGTGGTGGAGTGGAGATTTCTTCATAGAGGAAGAGAATCGACGACTTGAAATTTTCGTGAAGACTCGC
>JASDQU011179774.1:1229-13427 GCA_032191745.1 Picea mariana
AAAATACCATATATGTAATCTTAGCTATTCCCAATGTTTTATATGTTAGTATATCCAAAGTTTTGAATTTTTAATATTTTTATTAAAATGTTTAGATATCCAAACTTTTTTTATTAGTTGACTTCATATTAGTTTGTCCTTTGACTAATTTTTTTTTTGTATAGTCTTATTGTTCGAACTATTGTTATTATTATTACTATTTTTTATTGTTATTATTTAATATTATTATAAAATAATATAATAATTGTTTTGCGTCTGTAAATAGACCTATCACACTGCATTCTTTCTTAAATGTTTACATAGCGCGAGGCCCTTCGGCGGTCCTAACATACTTAACTGTTTACCTAACAGGCCTCACAGCCTTAAATGTTTACTTAACAAGTCTGTTACAATACATTTTCCTCCAATTTTTTTTTATACAATGTTGTCTTCAGTGAATATGGACAATATTGTTCTTCAGCGACATTACTGGTTCACTGGTTGATGCTTTCTCATTGCTTGTTCACCGGTTTCTTGTTTGTTTGTTGTTGTTGCTCTTGTTGCAGTTTGCACACTTGGGATTCTACAACTGCGTTTGGAACTGTGATTCTGTCGTTCCCCATTGATGGGTGGGTTTCGGTGCAATGTTTACCTTCCTATTTGTTGTTTGTTGTTTTCTATTTCCAGTTTGCAAGTGAAAAATTTCAATACTGGAGATGCCTGAGTCAAAATCCTCTTGCAGAACATCTTTGTATGTGAGGAGAAAATTCGATTTCCTTTCTTATATGTCATTGTGGCTGTGATATAGGTGGGTTTTGTGTCGAACTTTGGAGTTCAGGAACAAGACCAAGACAACATTAAAGTCTTGTTTCTCTGGTCGTGGTAGTCACATACAAAGATGTTCTGCAAGAGGATTTTGATCACTCCCATTATTGAATATCATTACTTGCAAACTAGAAAAAAACAAACAATGAATAGGGATGGAACCATGGCAGTGAAACTTACTCGTGAATGGGGAATGACAAAAGTGCAGTTCCAATTGCAAATGCAAAATGCCAACCGTGGAAACTATAACTTTCTTAAATGTTTGCATAGTGGGAGGCCTTTGGACGGTCCTCACAGCCTTAAATGTTTATCTAACAATCCTCACAACCTGAAATGTTTGCTTAACAAGCATGTTACTGTACATTTTCCTCTGATTTTTTGATACAATCTTGTCTGAAGTGAATTTAGGAAATATTGTTCTTCACCGACATTCCTGGTTGACTAGTTGATGCTTTTTCGTTGGTTCCCTGGTTGTTTGTTATTGTTGTTTGATTCAACTTTGCAGAGTTGAGGTCCTGCATCTGCAGTTGTGCCTCATGACACTTGTTTATTGATTTGTTGTTTGATGCTTTCTCTTGTTTTCTTCAACTTTGCAAGGTTTGGGTCTTGCCTCCACAGTTGGAATCGTTGTTGCAATTTGCAGGCCAGGGGCTGCGCTTTTGTCCTTCCCCGTTCATCGATGGGTCTTAGTGCCGTAGTTGCATTCCTGTATTACTTAACAAGCTTGTTACAATACATTTTCCTCTAATTTTTTTTATACAATGTTGTCTGCAGTGAATATGGGCAATATTGTTCTTCAGTGGCATTACTAGTTCACTGGTTGATGCTTGCTCGTTGCTTCTTCACTGGTTTGTTGTTTGCCTATTGGTGTTTCTCTTGTTTTCATGTTGCTCTTGTTGCAGTTTGCACTCTTGATATTCTGCAACCGTGATGGGAACTACGCTTCTTTCATTCCCCATTGATGGGTGGGTTTCGGTGCTATGTTTACCTTCCTATTCATTGTTTGTTGTTTTCTATTTCCTGTTTGCAAGTGAAAAATTTCAATACTGGAGATGCTTGAGTCAAAATCCTCTTGTAGAACATCCTTGTATGTGAGGAGAAAATTCTATTTCCTTTTTTATATGTCACTGTGGTTGTGATGGAGGTGGGTTTTGTGTCAAACATTGGCATTCAGGAACAAGAACAAGAAAACATTACAGTCTTGTTTCTCTGGTCGTAGTAGTCACATACAAAGATGTTCTCCAAGAGGATTTTGATCACTCCCATTATTGACAATTCTTACTTGCAAACTAGAAAAAAACAAACAACGAATAGGGATGCAACCATGGAAGTGAAACTTACCCGTGAATGGGGAACGACAGAAGTGCAATTCCAATTGCGGATGCAGAATCCCAACCGTGAAAAATGCAGCTTTATTAGATGTTTACACACTGGGAAGCCTTTGGACGGTCCTCACAGCCTTAAATGTTTACCTGACATGCCTCAGAGTCTGAAATGTTTTCTTAACAGGCGTGTTACAATACATTTTCCTCTAATTTTTTGATACAATCTTGTCTGCAATGAATTTGGACAATATTGTTCTTCAATGAAATTCCTGGTTGACTGGCTGAAGCTTGCTCATTGGTTCGTTGGATGCTTCTTATTGTTGTTTGATTCAATTTTGCAGAGTTGAGGTCATGTAGTTGCAGTTGGGCCTCTTGGTACTTGTTCATTGGTTTGTTGTTTGTTGCTTGTTATTGTTTTCTTCAACTTTGCAAGGTTGGGATCCTACATCCACATTTGGACATGTTGATGCAGTTTACATGCCAGGGGCTGCGCTTTTTTCCTTCCCCATTTACCGATGGGTCTCAGTGTCATGGTTCCATTTCTGTTTGTTGGTTTTTGTTTTCTATTTCCAATTTGCAAGTAAGAATTTTCAATACTAGGAATGCCTGAGCCAAAATCCTCTTGCAAAACATTTTCTTATGTGACTATTACGACCAGAGAAACAAGAGTGCGATGTTGTCTTGTTGTTGCTCATGAAATTCGTTGTTCATCGGAGATCCCACCTCTGTCACAACCATAGTGACATGGCAAAGTTTGACAAATCTATAACAAGTGCATTCAAAATAATATGCAAAGAACATGAAAGAAATCATATTGATACTATGCAAATGATACGTGCACTTGGAAATACATTGCTTAATCTTCAACAAATTTTTGCTCAAAAAACAATCGATGTTGCAAGGAAATGTGTCTTCACAAACACATCTCCACTTGAGATACACAAATTGGAACACGGTTTTACAGTTGGGCCACCAAAAATACTATTAAAATAAATTAATATGAAAAATGTTGAAATAGATATAAACAACATCTCTTTGGACTTGAACGAGAGTTTTTCGAGATCCAACTATATTTCATAGATGATAATGTTTTTCCTATAGTTAATGTGTTTATGTGGCTTCATAATTATGAGACTAAGTGTTGTTGTGTGAGGGATAAAGTTATTTTCTCCCTTTCTTTTTCCTCTTCTATACTTACCTATTTTTCCCTTTTCTTCTTGCCCTCTATTATTTGTTTCTAGTTCTACACTTAGTCACGTTTCTATGCTTACAGGTTTCCAGGGTGGTGAACGGACAAATCCTCATCTCCATCTATATCTTCACATCACGATTCTAACTGATCGCCCTTTGTTTGCATACTTAGCCAATTTTATGGCCGCGATTTCATGGGTAGGTGCTATCGAACTCTCATGCCCCATGTTCGAGGTATACATCTTGCACCCAAAACTTCGGTGATCTACAAATCGACCTCAGACTCCTCAAACTTTCAAGTCTGACTCTAGATACGATGGCTTCGTCTGACCGACCCACCTTTCCATACTTAGTCGAGTCTTCAAAGTTTCGCGGGTTCATAGACTCTCGAGTTCACAAAAGTTTGAAAGTATTTTTCACTCCCCTCCATCCCTGCCACCTTTCGCTCTTCCCAATGCATATTAATTATGCTTTTACTAGTGAAAACTCACCAGGCAGGTTCAAAAAGATTGGCGTTAATAAGAGGAAAGCTCGATGGCATCTTCCATTAAAACACATTAACGAGCGAATATTATGGGATCTGATGATTTTTTTGTGTCCATCTTGAATTGGCAAAAATTGTTGGTTATTTTAGTTTTTTTAAGGCATCATCATAGTAAGAATGCAATATTGTGTTACCCCACTATCATCCACAAAGGTGTTGACATCATGTCCCTCTTTAATACTGTGCATATATTACAGGTTGTCGTATTTGAGAATATGCTTGCATATGGAAATGCTAAAGCATATTTTCTCTATCGCCTATGTGTTTCAACAAACTTTGCGAGCCGAAAACACCCTTCAAATTGGAACATGGTTTACATTTGGGCCACAAAAATACTATTAAAATAAAATAATATGAATGGTATTTGAATAACTATAGACAAATTCTCTTTGTACTTGAACCTGAGTTTGTCGAGGTCCAGCTATATTCCATAGCTAAGAATGTTTTTCCCATAGTTAATGTTTATGGCTGTGAGTTCCTGGATTGGCACCATCGAACTTTCATTCCCCCTGTTCTGGGATATACATATTGCACCTAAAACTTTTGTGATCTACAATTCGAGCATGGACTCCTTGAACTCGCAACCTTCACTCTATCTACAATGATTATATCCTTGTCTGTCTGACTGCCCCACCTTCCATACTTAGTCGATTCTTCACCTCTTGTTGTCCCAGATTCATGGGTTCACAGACTCCCAGGTTCAGAAAAGTTTGAAAGCATTTATTTCTCCCGTCCATCCCCACTACCTTCACACACTTCCCAACGAAAATTACTTATGCTTTTAATTGGTGACAATTCACCACACAGGCTCGAAAAGATTGGCATTTATAATCGAAAAGTTCGAGGACATATCCGATTAAAATGTTTTGAAGCAAGATATAAGGGAGATTATATTATCATCCTCCAGTGTTCATTTTAAATACTATCAGGACACAATTACTATCACATGTTGCAATACAAAAAATTCTTCACCAAAGCATTAGATTTTCTCATAGGCACCCCAGATGCACTCCAGTCGCCTGGTATCGAATTGCCAGAGGTCAATATGATGGGATCTGAACTTTTTTCACTTCGTCGATTTTTCACCTTAGTCGATTTTTCACCTCCTTTTGTCATAGATTCGCGGGTTCTTGGGCTTCAAGTTTCACAAAAAATTCAAACGATTTTTTTGCGCCCTTCCCAATGCACATTAATCATGTCTTTATTAGTGACAACTCACCACACATATCTGAAAACATTGGCATTAATAGGCAAAAAGGTTGAGGAAATATCACATTAAAACACATTAAACCAAGATTTATGAAAGACTATATTATCGTCCTCCAACGTTAATTTTAAATACTTATTACCATTTCCCTCTATCATTGAAAACTTGGGATTTAAGGTGTCTTCCTTGTAATGTTCCTGGTCATCCACATGTGAGATATCTTAGAGATGCCATTTAGGCCCAATTGAAAGATGAGGGAATGGTTTTATGTGACGTCATCTTTGAGTGAAAAAAATTCTATTAGGCAACATAAACTCAAAGAAAAGAAATTCATCTTATGATTGGTAATCTCCCTGTATTCGATCCTTTGGTTGGTTGAAAGTTCTGCTTGAAGATTTGTATGTTGATCTTATTTGTTTTGTTACTAGAAATTGAAAGGGACTTTCAAGTCACCTGCTAAATGCTCCTTTGTTGAAGTATATAGCTTCTTCCACCAACACAGATTTTGAAAGTGTATCAAACCATGCAAACCACACCATAATTTATCTTTAGTCAGAGGAGTTTCACATATCGTGGCTTACAAAATGGTTTGGAATATTCGAAAGTGACGCCAAATATGACTCCATGCGTGAATATACTTATAAGGAAATTATAAATTTGGATCCTCACAAATGTGAGAAACTGTATGAGTGGTTGAATCAACATCCTAAAATTACATAAGTTTCTATGTCAAAGTTTGTTGAACGACTTCTGAGTGTGGTAACAGACTTGAAAGAAAGTCAACTTCTTTGTCAAAGTTTGTTCACCGACCTCTGGATGTAGTAACAGACTCCACATACAATCAACTTTCTATCACTATTGCACATTATTTTCACTATTCCTATGCATATAATTACATCTCGGTCGAAAAGCTTACTTCTCTTTGCAAGAATATTCTCCTTGTAGTTGAAGGTGGGTATATAATCAAGGAACGAGGCTCTCAAAAGTTTATGATGCCTGCATCGACAAGTAACTGGGAAAATTTAATGGGAAGGAATTATGGACTATGGACTTTGCAACACTTTTTGAAGATTACTTTATACTACCACCTTCTGCAAGAAGTTTGACGTATTCAGGTAATGATTTGGTTTCCAAAGATCACCTTTTACTACCACCTTCATGTAATGATTTTGTTTCATTCTTTAGAATATACCTTGATGTAGTAGATAATCGAGAGATATTTCCACTGAATATCAATCTTCCTTCTCTTTCCCATGCTTTGAAAAAGGAGAATGCATTTCTTCTGTTGTAGTGGATCCGATATTTGAAAAAAATGGAAGTTGCTCGATACTTGAAGTGTTGACTTGTCTGGTTCAAATAAATCACCATGGCCTCGTCGCAAGCATATCTCAAGTTGTTCATCAGTATCACAGGTTGATAATCACATAGTGCCTTCCTGGTCGTAGAGTGCTTCCATCCACAGCTTGTGTTTGCACGTGCGCTTTTATTGCTACCGTGTTTCTTAGTCCTAGTGGTGGATCCTTCTATCCCAACCAACATGATCGAAATAAACTAACTCTAGGGAATTTGATCGCTTCTGCGGATTTGAGTTGACCATATATTAATTTTAGTTAACTTAATTTTTTTTATGTGTGCAACCAAATGTTAGACACAGAAAATACAATTTCTTATTTTTCAAAATATAAAATAATGTATTTTTTTAACACATGACTGGTCAAAAGGTTTCAGGCGTTGTTTGGGATACAAGTCCTTCAATGATGTTTATTAATTACACAAGTAATATTGCTTGTACCAATGCAATCAACCCATCGTTGACTATGGAAACCACATTAACACTGCAATGTCAGATAAGAAATGTCTAACATGCATTTAATGTCAAGGTCATCATTGCATAGGACACCAAACCTCCAAATATTTTTGGACTCACAGCAACATTGTAATTGTCGTGACAAAGAAACACTAAATTCGATGCTCTTTGCAGGTCTGACAACCCTACTGTCTAATTTCTTTGACAATGACAGTCCTGCTTGTTCACTGCATTACCACCTTGTAGTCAATGACACCATTCCCATTGCCACCGCTAGTGTCAGTATTCGAAGCTAAAGATATCTAGAGCATGAAGTCACCGCTAGTGTGGATTCCTGAATCTGAAGCTACCTGGATCCTGGGGTCACGGGTTGATACACTTGACATTAGTCCCAGTAGTGATCAAAAGTTGATTGTATGTCGAGTTTGTTACTACATACAGAGGTCACTCAACAAACTTTGAGATAGAATTTGGCTGTCTGTCAAGTCTGTTACAACTTTGAGATAAAAGGTTCTGTAATTTTAGAATGTTGATTCAACCACTCATACAGTTTCCCACCTTCATGAGGATCCAAATTTATAATTTCCTTTTGAGTATATTCGGGCATGGAGTAATATTTGGCGTCACTTTCGAATATTCTAGACCATTTTGTGAGCGACGATATCTGCCACTCCTATGACTAAATATATATTCTGGTGTGATCAGCAACATTTGATACACTTACCAAATCTGTGTTTCTAGAAGAAGCTATATACTTCAACACATGATCATTTTGCATTTTGCAGGTGAATTGAACGTCCCTTCCAATTTATAGCAATAAAACAAAGAAATTCAAAATACAAATCTTCAGGTAGGCCTTTCAACCAAAGAAACGATTGAATACAAGGAGAATACTAGTCACAAGATACTTGAATTTTTTGTCTAAGCTTCTATTGGCTAACATAATTTTTTTCCCCCAAAGTTTCCGCCACATAAAACCACTCCCTCATCTTTGAATTGGGCATGAATTGCATCTCTAAGTTGTCTCAGATGTGGATGACCAGGAACATTACAAGGAAGGCATCTTAAACCCCATGTTTTTGATGATAGAGGGAAATTAACACTTAGCAAAGTATGGAATGTTGAATAAAAAGATAATGTAGGAAGGCCATATCTAGAAGAGACAAACTATTCAAGAAGTTGGGATATATCTAGCTGGAAACACCCATGAAGTCCAAGACCCAAAATTTATATTCAACTCGTTGTTTTTAACTAGGCAAGCATTTGATGATCAAGTTGAAATCTATAAAAGACTGTCTGCATGCTTGACTCTTGTACATATTTGCTTTTTTGGTCCGCAGGAGCCCTAATCCCAGTCATTATGGAAAACACATTTAAACTTCGGAGAATATGTGCTGAACTATTTCAAGAGAGCTATTTTGGGAAATCATCTAAGTTGTATTTTCTAACCCAGTTTATCTTAATATAAAATATTTGAGGTTTTTGTATGGTTTTTTCCAATGTTTAATATTGTTTTTTTTCTTTTGTAATTTTTTTTTTAAATTGACTCATTTTCCTCTAAAGCAATTTATAGATGAATTCAACCTCTTTCTACAAGAATTTAAGATGTTCTTTGATCCATAGTTAAACATGCATGTAAATATTTTTTTCCCCTGCCCAACACTTCGATTTAAATAAAAGCTACTCTATTCACTCCTTACATTTTACATGGAAGAATAATTTGTGATAGGACATAGTTCTACGGTGCCCACCCTATACTTCAGAAAGAAATGGGTGGACCCATCCTGCTTTGATTCTTCGGGGCCCTGTAAATAGAATCAATTAATGACTTTATTTCAACATGGCAACTCAGGTGTTGACAATAGTACATTTGGGTCAAATTTCGACGGCGCGTTCAATGCAATTACCACTTTATATTTTCGAGAGAATGACAAACAACAGACCCCCTCAAACGTCATTTCACATGACGTCGCTTTTTCGACGACATAGGTTTCGCCTTTATTGCGACGTTTAATGCGAACACGTGTCATCTCGGACTTGACTGTACAAACCCCATATAGCTGTCGTAAGACCGACGTCTTGGACGTGGCAAGAGCGACGTCTTGGACATGGCAAGAGAGACGTCTTGGAGGTGTCAAGAGAGATGTCTTGGAGGTGGCAAGACCGATATCTTAGACGTGGCAATAACGACGTCGTGGAGGTGGCAAGAGAGATGTCTTGGAGGTGGTAAGAGAGACATCTTGGAGGTGGCAAGAGCGACGTCTTGGAGGTGGCAAGAGCGACATCTTATTGTTGTTTGATTCAACTTTGTAGAGTTGAGGTCATGTAGCTGCAATTGGGCCTCTTGGTACTTGTTCATTGGTTTGTTGTTTGTTGTTTTCTCTTGTTTTCTCAACTTTGCAAGGTTGGGGTCCTGCATCCACAGTTGGACCTGTTGTTGCAATTTATAGGCTAGGGGCTGCGTTTCTATCCTTCCCCATTCACCGGTGAGTCTAAGTGTTGTGGTTTCATTACTGTTCATTGGTTGTTGTTTGTTATTTCCAGTTTAACACAATCACATAATTGTGGCTATGGTTGATTAATGTCAAAAAACATATTTCATTTGCAAACAAACCCTAATTCTCTTTTGGCCTATTTCATTTACAAACAAACCTTAATTAGCATATTAAAGTTACAAACAAACCTTAATTTTAGCAGAAACAATTATGTGGTTGTAGCTCTATCGACCTTCTATATCACACGACAGTTAGCAATTAATGAACAATTAGAACCACTGACATGTTAAGGCGACATGATCTAACCAGTCGCAACGTCAAGATCCAAAGGAGAGAAAAATGAAAATAGTTATCAGAAAGGATTACCTTGGGTTTCACTGGCACTAAAGCCAGTAAAGTAGAGAATATATCACTCATTTGTCCCCGCCTCTCAATTTTGTTTCTCCAGTTGTTGTATACACTTGTTCAGGTCAATGACGTAATCTTTCATTTGAAGAAGCACTATAGCTCTTCCTACCTTCTATATCACACGAAAGTTAGCAATTAATGAAAAATTAGAACCACTAATCTGTTAAGGTGACATGATCTAACCAGTCAAATTCGATACCCATAAGTATTCTCTCCCTGTTTCAAATATTACCAGCAAGCGAGTAGTAACATTAATCTATTATCCCCCACAACAAATTTTACTTCTTACATTTTCAAAACGAAAAAAATCAACAACACTCGACTACTGTTTATGATGAATGTAGAAAGAAAACAAGAAATAACTCTCAACTACTGTGGAAAAAGAATTGCTATAGATGTAAAAAATAAAAGAAAAGAAAGAAGAGCATGAACACCTGGTCGAAGAAGGGTACACGGTACAAATAATCCATGTGATTTAATTACAAAAAATGGTTCACATTATACGTGTAATCCAAACGTGGTTCGTTCACATTTCAACAGTTATATGTGCAATCCATTTGAGGTAGTGCCTCCTAATAATTCAAACGTGGCAATAAAATCTTTCACAGATATTAATCCTTGTTAATTAGATAAATGTGAAAAAGTAAACATGTTGACCCATGCATTCATAAATGCAAGTTATGAACAGTAAATCTCATTCATTGATTTGGGAGGACGACTAAGAATATGCCGTAAGATTAAGATTTATGGTTAAAAGATCATTAAATGTGCCCATTACCAATAAGTGTATGCCTTTAAGCTTAATGAAAATAATATTTATATGAAAAAATTGTTTAATAATTTGTTAAAATTTAAAAAAAAAATAAAATTTATATTGATTTTAATAAAAAATAATTATTAAAAATATTTCATTTTAACTTAATTATTAATTAGTTTAATAACAAAAAAATTTAATTCATTTTACTTTTAATGAAACTTTCTTCTAAAACGTATATATTTATTATTTTCTAAAAATTATTTATCTTTTCTAATGTAAGTTGTGATAATTGTCTTAAATATTGATATACAATATATACAATAATTAAATATAAATATTTTTATTTAACTTGTATAATGAATTATGTTCGAAATATATTCGAGCAAAGGAAGTAAAACAAAAATAGTTTTTAAACGTGATATACATATATAACCACACATTAAAGACGGTTTACAACAAGATAAGCCCTATCATAATTACAAATAAAAACAAAACAAAATGATCATTAAAATGTCACGATTCTAAAATTTTACATAAAAAATAATATAATTATAAATAACAAAAAAAATTAAAAATTAATATATTTTAATTAATATAAAAAATAACTAAATCATTAAAAATTCATTATTTTAAATTTTCTATTTTAAAATTTATAAAACATAATTAATTTTCTTTTATAAAATTTTATAATTAATAAATTAATTTATATTATTATTGTATATTTTATTTATATTGACTCTTTCGAATCCTAACAAAATAATATTTAACTAAATCCCAACATTGACATATTTGTTGCCAAATCTCGGCATGCTTCAATTATCTACTTTGGAAAGTTGATCATCATTTTCCAGTCCCGCCTTGCATGGAATTTTGTGCGAATCACATCTCTTTGGTAGCTGGAACACGTGCTTGAAAAACACTTCTCTACTTTTGCGTTCAATTTTTGAATGGAAATTCTTATGGTTTTTTAATTTGATTCTTTCCAAAATGATATGTATCATTCAAAAGCTAAATTAACATGAATTGTTTACCGTCCACCGTGACGCCCGCCGCCAAACATAGTGATGTATTAGCCAAGAGAACTGTTACAGGCGGGTCAAATTTCAATACACCCGAAAATTCGTAGAAACTTTCCCACTCAACTGCCCTGTGTAGTCGTCGGATAGGATTTCAGGAGGGTGCTGGCTACACGTTTTATCTTTTGGATTTTTTTTGGGTTTTTTTATATGTTTATGTAAATTTGGAAAAGATTTTTGTTTTTTGTTTTTTTTTAATTGTCTTTTTAAATACATAAATGGATTCAGCATACTGAAAAACCCTAAAACACTTTAATTATACAAACTTAGCCACTCAAATATGCAAATACAACCATTCATCACACCAAATTTCAGACAAAATCAAACTAAAAAATGACAAAAACCCCTAGAAAATTTAGGGATTTAGGGTCAGGGTAAAATTTCAAGGTTCAAATTTCAATATAGTTGATCATCGAAACCTTCCGGCTCAACTACTCTGTGTAGTTGACGGAGACTTTACTTTTTAGAAATGGACAGGTCTATGTACTTTATTTAAAAGTCACTAATGTGGGAATAGCTAACCTGCCTTTCCGGGCTCGCGCCTGCGGCCCAGTCCGTTTATAGCCGGACAGGTTTTGCGTTTG
>JASDQU011179774.1:13447-25114 GCA_032191745.1 Picea mariana
GTAAACAATTCATGTTAATTTAGCTTTTGAATGATACATATCATTTTGGAAAGAATCAAATTAAAAAACCATAAGAATTTCCATTCAAAAATTGAACGCAAAAGTAGAGAAGTGTTTTTCAAGCACGTGTTCCAGCTACCAAAGAGATGTGATTCGCACAAAATTCCATGCAAGGAGGGACTGGAAAATGATGATCAACTTTCCAAAGTAGATAATTGAAGCATGCCGAGATTTGGCAACAAATATGTCAATGTTGGGATTTAGTTAAATATTATTTTGTTAGAATTCGAAAGAGTCAATATAAATAAAATATATAATAATAATATAAATTAATTTATTACTTATAAAATTTTATAAATGAAAATTAATTATGTTTTTAAATTTTAAAATAGAAAATTTAAAATAATGAATTTTTAATGATTTAGTTATTTTTTTATATTAATTAAAATATATTAATTTTTAATTTTTTTTTGTTATTTATAATTATATTATTTTTTATGTAAAATTTTAGAATTGTGACATTTTAATGATCATTTTGTTTTGTTTTTATTTGTAATTATGATAGGGCTTATCTTGTTGTAAACCGTCTTTAATGTGTGGTTATATATGTATATCACGTTTAAAAACTATTTTTGTTTTACTTCCTTTGCTCGAATATATTTCGAACATAATTCATTATATAAGTTAAATAAAAATATTTATATTTAATTATTTTATATATTGTATATCAATATTTAAGACAATTATCACAACTTACATTAGAAAAGACAAATAATTTTTAGAAAATAATAAATATATACGTTTTAGAAGAAAGTTTCATTAAAAGTAAAATGAATTAAATTTTTTTCTTACAGTTTAAACTAATTAATAATTAAGTTAAAATTAAATATTTTTAATAATTATTTTTTATTAAAATCAATATAATTTTTTTTTTTTTTTTAATTTTAACAAATTATTAAACAATTTTTTCATATAAATATTATTTTAATTAAGCTTAAAGACGTACACCTATTGGTAATGGGCACATTTAATGATCTTTTAACCATAAATCTTAATCTTACGGCATATTCTTAGTCGTCCTCCCAAATCAATGAATGAGATTAACTGTTCATAACTTCCTTGCATTTATGAATGCATGGGTCAACATGTTTACTTTTTCACATTTATCTAATTAACAAGGATTAATATCTATGCAAGATTTTATTGCCACGTTTGAATTATTAGGAGACACTACCTCAAATGGATTGCACATATAACTGTTGAAATGTGAACCAACCACGTTTGGATTACACGTATAATGTGAACCATTTTTTGTAATTAAATCACATGGATTATTTGTACCTTGTACCCGAAGATTATGGAAGGAAAGAGCGGACCATTTATGTGCATAATTTTCATGTTAACATCTCTACATCTACCCTTCTTCGATCAGGTGTTCATGATCTTCTTTCTTTTCTTTTATTTTTTACATCTATAGCAATTCTTTTTCCACAGTAGTCGAGAGTTATTTCTTGTTTTCTTTCTACATTCATCATAAACAGTAGTTGACTGTTGTTGATTTTTTTCGTTTTGAAAATGTAAGAAGTAAAATTTGTTGTGGGGGATAATAGATTAATGTTACTACTCGTTTGCTGGTAATATTTGAAACAGGGAGAGAATACTTATGGGTATCAAATTTGACTGGTTAGATCATGTCACCTTAATAGGTTAGTGGTTCTAATTTTTCATTAATTGCTAACTGTCGTGTGATATAGAAGGTAGGAAGAGCTATAGTGCGTCTTCAAACGAAAGATTACGTCATTGACCTGAACACGTGTATACAACAACTGGAGAAACTAAATCGAGAGGCGGGGACAAATGAGTGATATATTCTCTACTTTACCAGCTTTAGTGCCAGTGAAACCCAAGGTAATCCTTTCTGATAACTATTTTCATTTTTCTCTCCTTTGGATCTTGACGCTGCAACTGGTTAGATCATGTCGCCTTAACTTGTTAGTGGTTCTAATTGTTCATTAATTGCTAATTGTCGTGTGATATAGAAGGTCGATAGAGCTACAACCACATAATTGTTTCTACTAAAATTAAGGTTTGTTTGTAACTTTAATATGCTAATTAAGGTTTGTTTGTAAATGAAATAGGCCAAAAGAGAATTAGGGTTTGTTTGCAAATGAAATATGTTTTTTGACATTAATCAACCATATCCACAATTATGCGATTGTGTTAAACTGGAAATAACAAACAACAACCAATGAACAGGAATGAAACCACGACACTTAGACTCACCGGTGAATGGGGAAGGATAGAAACGCAGCCCCTAGCCTACAAATTTCAACAACAGGTCCAACTGCGGATGCAGGACCCCAACCTTGCAAAGTTGAAGAAAACAAGAGCAAACAACAAACAACAAACCAATGAACAAGTACCAAGAGGCCCAATTGCAGCTACATGACCTCAACTCTACAAAGTTGAATCAAACAACAATAAGATGTCACTCTTGCCACCTCCAATACGTCGCTCTTGCCACCTCCAAGACGTCGCTCTTACCACCTCCAAGACATCTCTCTTGCCACCTCCACGACGTCATTATTGCCACGTCTAAGATATTGGTCTTGCCACCTCCAAGACATCTCTCTTGGCACCTCCAAGACGTCGCTCTTGCCATGTCCAAGACGTCGCTCTTGCCATGTCCAAGACGTCGATCTTACGATGGATATATGCAGTTTGGACAGTCAAGTCTGAGATGACACGTGTTCACATGAAACGTCGCAATAAAGGCGAAACCTATGTCGTCAGAAAAGCGACGTCATGTGAAATGATGTTTGAGGGGGTCTGTTGTTTTTCGTTCTCTCGACAATATAAAGTGGTAATTGTGTTGAATGCGTCGTCGAAATTGGACCAAAATGTACTACTGTCAACACTTGAGTTGCCATGTTGAAATAAAGCCATTAATTGATTCTATTTACAGGGCCCCGAAGAATCAAAGCAGGACGGGTCCACCCATTTCTTTCTGAAGTATAGGGTGGGCACCGCAGAACTATGTCCTATCACAAATTATTCTTCCATGTAAAATGTAAGGAGTGAATAGAGTAGCTTTTATTTAAATCGAAGTGTTGGGCAGGGGAAAAAAATATTTACATGCATGTTTAACTATGGATCAAAGAACGTCCTAAATTCTTGTAGAAAGAGGTTGAATTCATCTATAAATAGCTTTAGAGGAAAATGAGTCAATTTAAAAAAAAAATTACAAAAGAAAAAAAACAATATTAAACATTGGAAAAAACCATACAAAAACCTCAAATATTTTATATTAAGATAAACTGGGTTAGAAAATACAACTGAGATTATTTCCCAAAATAGCTCTCTTGAAATAGTTCAGCACATATTCTCCGAAATTTAAATGTGTTTTCCATAATGACTGGGATTAACGCTCCTGCGGACCAAAAAAGAAAATATGTACAAGAATCAAGCATGCAGACAGTCTTTTATAGATTTCAACTTGATCATCAAATGCTTGCCTAGTTAAAAACAACAAGTTGAATATAAATTTTGGGTCTTGGACTTCATGGGTGTTGCCAGCTAGATATATCCCAACTTCTTGAATAGTTTGTCTCTTCTAGATATGGCCTTCCTACATTATCTTTTTATTCAACATTCCATACTTTGCTAAGTGTTAATTTCCCTCTATCATCGAAAACATGGGGTTTAAGGTGCCTTCCTTGTAATGTTCCTGATCATCCACATCTGAGACAACTTAGAGATGCAATTCATGCCCAATTCAAAGATGAATGAGTGGTTTTATGTGGCGGCAACTTTGGGGGAAAAAAATTATGTTAGCCAATAGAAGCTTAGACAAAAAATTCAAGTATCTTGTGACTAGTATTCTCCTTGTATTCGATCGTTTCTTTGGTTGAAAGGCCTACCTGAAGATTTGTATGTTGAATTTCTTTGTTTTATTGCTATAAATTGGAAGGGACGTTCAATTCACCTACAAAATGAAAAATGATCATGTGTTGAAGTATATAGCTTCTTCTAGCAACACAGATTTGGCAAGTGTATCAAATGTTGCAGATCACACCAGAATATATATTTAGTCATAGGAGTGGCAGATATTGTCGCTCACAAAATGGTCTAGAATATTCAGAAGTGACGCCAAATATTACTCCATGCCTGAATATACTCAAAAGGAAATTATAAATTTGGATCTTCATGAAGGTGGGAAACTGTATGAGTGGTTGAATCAACATTCTAAAATTACAGAACCTTCTATCTCAAAGTTGTAACAGACTTGACAGACAGCCAAATTCTATCTCAAAGTTTGTTGAGTGACCTCTGTATGTAGTAACAAACTCGACATACAATCAACTTTCGATCACTACTGGGACTAATGTCAAGTGTATCAACCCATGACCCCAAGCTCCAGGTAGCTTTAGATTCAGGAATCCACACTAGCGGTGACTTCATGCTCTAGATATCTTTAGCTTCGAACATTGACACTAGCGGTGGCAATGGGAATGGTGTCATTGACTACAGGGTGTTAATGCAGTGAACAAACAGGCCTATCATTGTCAAAGCAATTAGACTGTAGGGTTGTCAGACCTGCAAAGAGCATCGAATTTAGTGTTTCTTTGTCACGACAATTACAATGTTGCTGTGAGTCCAAAAATATTTGGAGGTTTGGTGTCCTATGCAATGATGACCTTGACATTAAATGCATGTTAGACATTTCTTATCTGACATTGCAGTGTTAATGTGGTTTCCATAGTCAACGATGGGTTGATTGCATTGGTACAAGCAATATTAATTATGTAACTAATAAACATCATTGAAGGACTTGTATCCCAAACAACGCCTAAAACTTTTTGACCAGTCATGTGTTAAAAAAATACATTATTTTATATTTTAAAAAATAGGAAATTGTATTTTCTGTGTCTAACATTTGGTTGCACACATAAAAAAAATTAAGTTAACTAAAATTAATATATGGTCAACTCAGATCCGCAAAAGCGATCAAATTCCCTAGAGTTAGTTTATTTCGATCATGTTGGTTGGGATAGAAGGATCCACCACTAGGACAAAGAAACACGTAGCAATAAAAGCGCACGTGCAAACACAAGYTGTGGATGGAAGCACTCTACGACCAGGAAGGCACTATGTGATTATCAACCTGTGATCCTGATGAACAACTTGAGATATGCTTGCGACGAGGCCATGGTGATTTATTTGAACCAGACAAGTCAACACTTCAAGCATCGAGCAACTTCCATTTTTTTCAAATATCAGATCTACTACAACAGAATAAATGCATTCTCCTTTTTCAAAGCATGGGAAATAGAAGGAAGATTGATATTCAGTGGAAATATCTCTCGATTATCTACTACATCAAGGTATATTTTAAAGAATGAAACAAAATCATTACATGAAGGTGGTAGTAAAAGGTGATCTTCAGAAACCAAATCATTACCTGAATACGTCAAACTTCTTGCAGAAGGTGGTAGTATAAAGTAATCTTCAAAAAGTGTTGCAAAGTCCATAGTCCATAATTCCTTCCCATTAAATTTTCCCAGTTACTTGTCGATGCAGGCATCATAAACTTTTGAGAGCCTCGTTCCTTGATTATATACCCACCTTCAACTACAAGGAGAATATTCTTGCAAAGAGCAGTAACCTTTTCGACCGAGATGTAATTATATGTATAGGAATAGTGAAAATAATGTGCAATAGTGATAGAAAGTTGATTGTATGTGGAGTCTGTTACTACATCGAGAGGTCGGTGAACAAACTTTGACAAAGAAGTTGACTTTCTTTCAAGTCTTTTACCACACCCAGAATTCGTTCAACAAACTTTGACATAGAAACTTCTGTAATTTTAGGATGTTGATTCAACCACTCGTACAGTTTCTCACATTTGTGAGGATCCAAATTTATAATTTCTTTATAAGTATATTTGCGCATGGAGTCATATTTGGCGTCACTTTAGAATATTCCAAACCATTTTGTAAGCCACGATATGTGAAACTCCTCTGACTAAAGATAAATTATGATGTGGTTTGCACGGTTTGATACACTTTCAAAATCTGTGTTGGTGGAAGAAGCTATATACTTCAACAAAGGAGAATTTAGCAGGTGACTTGAAAGTCCCTTTCAATTTCTAGTAACAAAACAAAGAAGATCAACATACAAATCTTCAAGCAGAACTTTCAACCAACCAAAGGATCGAATACAGGGAGATTACCAATCATAAGATGAATTTATTTTCTTTGAGTTTCTGTTACCTAATAGAATTTTTTTCACTCAAAAATGACGTCACATAAAACCATTCCCTCATCTTTCAATTGGGCCTGAATGACATCTCTAAGCTATCTCACATGTGGATGACCAGGAACATTACAAGGAAGACACCTTAAATCCCAAGTTTTCAATGATAGAGGGAAATGGGAATAAGTATTTAAAATGAACGTTGGAGGATGATAATATAGTCTTTAATAAATCTTGGTTTAATGTGTTTTAATGTGATATTTCCTCAACCTTTTTGCCTATTAATGCCAATGTTTTCAGATATGTGTGGTGAGTTGTCACTAATAAAGACGTGATTAATGTGCATTGGAAAGGGCACAAAAAAATTGTTTGAATTTTTTGTGAAACTTGAAGCCCAAGAACCCGCGAATCTATGACAAAAGGAGGTGAAAAATCGACTAAGTATGGAAAGGAGGGGAATAATGCCTTAAAAAAACTAAAGTAAGAGACAATTTTTTCAAGTTCAAGATCCACACAAAAAAAAAAGTTCAGATCCCATCATATTGACCTCTGGCAATTCGATACCAGGCGACTGGAGTGCATCTAGGGTGCCTATGAGAAAATCTAATGCTTTGGTGGAGAATTTTTTGTATTGCAACATGTGACAGTAATTGTGTCCTGATAGTATTTAAAATGAACACTGGAGGATGATAATATAATCTCCCTTATATCTTGCTTCAAAACATTTTAATCGGATATGTCCTCGAGCTTTTCGATTATAGATGCCAATCTTTTCGAGCCTGTGTGGTGAATTGTCACCAATTAAAAGCATAAGTAATTTTCATTGGGAAGTGTGTGAAGGTAGTGGGGATGGACGGGAGAAATAAATGCTTTCAAACTTTTCTGAACCTGGGAGTCTGTGAACCCATGAATCTGGGACAACAAGAGGTGAAGAATCGACTAAGTATGGAAGGCGGGGCAGTCAGACAGACGAGGATAGAATCATTGCAGATAGAGTGAAGCTTGCGAGTTCAAGGAGTCCATGCTCGAATTGTAGATCACAAAAGTTTTAGGTGCAAGATGTATATCCCAGAATAGGGGGAATGAGAGTTCGATGGTGCCAATCCAGGAACTCACAGCCATAAACATTAACTATGGGAAAAACATTCTTAGCTATGGAATATAGCTGGACCTCGACAAACTCAGGGTCAAGTACAAGGAGAATTTGTCTATAGTTATTCAAATACCATTCATATTATTTTATTTTAATAGTATTTTTGTGGCCCAAATGTAAACCATGTTCCAATTTGAAGGGTGTTTTTGGCTCGCAAAGTTTGTTGAAACACATAGGCGATAGAGAAAATATGCTTTAGCATTTCCATATGCAAGCATATTCTCAAATATGACAACCTATAATATATGCACAGTATTAAAGAGGGACATGATGCAACACCTTTGTGGATGATAGTGGGGTAACACAATATTGCATTCTTACTATGATGGTGCCTTAAAAAAACTAAAATAACCAACAATTTTTGCCAATTCAAGATGGACACAAAAAAATCATCAGATACCATAATATTCGCTCGTTAATGTGTTTTAATGGAAGATGCCATCGAGCTTTCCTCTTATTAATGCCAATCTTTTTGAACCTACCTGGTGAGTTTTCACTAGTAAAAGCATAATTAATATGCATTGGGAAGAGCGGAAGGTGGCATGGATGGAGGGGAGTGAAAAATACTTTCAAACTTTTGTGAACTCGAGAGTCTATGAACCCGCGAAACTTTGAAGACTCGACTAAGTATGGAAAGGTGGGTTGGTCAGACGGAGCCATTGTAGCTAGAGTCAGACTTGCAAGTTTGAGGAGTCTGAGGTCGATTTGTAGATCACCGAAGTTTTGGGTGCAAGATGTATACCTCGAACATGGGGTATGAGAGTTCGATAGCACCTACCCATGAAATCGCGGCCATAAAATTGGCTAAGTATGCAAACAAAGGGCGATCAGTCAGAATCGTGATGTGAAGATATAGATGGAGATGAGGATTTGTCTGTTCACCACCCTGGGAACCCGCGAGCATAGAAACGTGACTAAGTGTAGAACTAGAAACAGATAATAGAGGGGAAGAAGAAAAGGGAAAAATAGGTAAGTATATAAGAGGAAAAAGAAAGGGAGAAAATAACTTTATCCCTCACACAACAACACTTAGTCTCATAATTATGAAGCCACATAAACACATTAACCATGGGAAAAGCATTATCATCTATGAAATATTGTTGGATCTCGACAAACTCTCGTTCAAGTCCAAAGAGATGTTGTTTATATCTATTTCAACATTTTTCATATTAATTTATTTTAATAGTATTTTTGGTGGCCCAACTGTAAAACCGTGTTCCAATTTGTGTATCTCAGGTGGAGATGTGTTTGTGAAGACACATTTCCTTGCAACATCGATTGTTTGTTGAGCAGAAATTTGTTGAAGATTAAGCAATGTATTTTCAAGTGCACGTATCATTTGCATAGTATCAATATGATTTCTTTCATGTTCTTTGCATATTATTTTGAATGCACTTGTCATAGATTTGTCAAACTTTGCCATGTCACTATGGTTGTAACAGAGGTGGGATCTCCGATGAACAACGAATTTCATGAACAACAACAAGACAACATCGCATTCTTGTTTCTCTGGTCGTAATAGTCACATAAGAAAATGTTTTGCAAGAGGATTTTGGCTCAGGCATTCCTAGTATTGAAAATTCTTACTTGCAAATTGGAAATAGAAAACAAAAACCAACAAACAGAAATGGAACCATGACACTGAGACCCATCGGCAAATGGGGAAGGAAAAAAGCGCAACCCCTGGCATGTAAACTGCATCAACAGGTCCAAATGTGGATTAGGATCCCAACCTTGCAAAGTTGAAGAAAACAATAACAAGCAAAAAACAACAAACCAGTGAACAAGTACCAAGAGGCCCAGCTGCAACTACATGACCTCAACTCTGCAAAGTTGAATCAAACAACAATAAGAAGCATCCAATGAACCAATGAGCAAGCTTCAGCTAGTCAACCAGGAATTTCATTGAAGAACAATATTGTCCAAATTCATTGCAGACAAGATTGTATCAAAAAATCAGAGGAAAATGTATTGTAACACGCCTGTTAAGAAAACATTTCAGGCTCTGAGGCATGTCAGGTAAACATTTAAGGCTGTGAGGACTGTCCAAAGGCTTCCCACTGTGTAAACATCTAATAAAGCTACATTTTTCACGGTTGGGATTCTGCATCCGCAATTGGAACTGCGCTTCTG
The DNA here is from genome assembly GCA_032191745.1 of Picea mariana. Taxonomy (NCBI): domain Eukaryota; kingdom Viridiplantae; phylum Streptophyta; class Pinopsida; order Pinales; family Pinaceae; genus Picea; species Picea mariana. The sequence continues at coordinate 22,989 of JASDQU011179774.1, forward strand.
TCGTTCCCCATTCACGGGTAAGTTTCACTTCCATGGTTGCACCCCTATTCGTTGTTTTTTTTTTTCTAGTTTGCAAGTAAGAATTTTCAATAATGGGAGTGATCAAAATCCTCTTGGAGAACATCTTTGTATGTGACTACTACGACCAGAGAAACAAGACTGTAATGTTTTCTTGTTCTTGTTCCTGAATGCCAATGTTCGACACAAAACCCACCTCCATCACAACCACAGTGACATATAAAAAAGGAAATAGAATTTTCTCCTCACATACAAAGATGTTCTAAAAGAGGATTTTGACTCAAGCATCTCCAGTATTGAAATTTTTCACTTGCAAACTGGAAATAGAAAACAACAAACAATGAATAGGAAGGTAAACATAGCACCGAAACCCACCCATCAATGGGGAATGAAAGAAGCGTAGTTCCCATCATGGTTGCAGAATATCAAGAGTGCAAACTGCAACAAGAGCAACATGAAAACAAGAGAAACAATAATAGGAAAACAACAAACCAGTGAAGAAGCAATGAGCAAGCATCAACCAGTGAACCAGTAATGCCACTGAAGAACAATATTGCCCATATTCACTACAGACAACATTGTATAAAAAAAATTAGAGGAAAATGTATTGTAACAAGCCTGTTAAGTAATACAGGAATGCAACTGTGGCACTGAGACCCGTCGATGAATGGGGAAGGACAGAAGCGCAGCCCCTGGCCTGCAAATTGCAACAACGATTCCAACTGTGGAGGCAAGACCCCAACCTTGCAAAGTTGAAGAAAACAAGAGAAAGCATCAAACAACAAATTAATAAACAAGTGCCAGGAGGCACAACTGCAGATGCAGGACCTCAACTCTGCAAAGTTGAATCAAACAACAATAACAAACAACCAGCGAACCAACAAAAAAGCATCAACTAGTCAACCAGGAATGTCGGTGAAGAACAATATTTCCTAAATTCACTTCAGACAAGATTGTATCAAAAAATCAGAGGAAAATGCATTGTAACATGCTTGTTAAGCAAACATTTCAGGTTGTGAGGATTGTTAGATAAACATTTAAGGCTCTGAGGACCGTCCAAAGGCCTCCCACTATGTAAACATTTAAGAAAGTTATAGTTTCCACGGTTGGCATTTTGCATTCGCAATTGGAACTGCACTTTTGTCGTTCCCCATTCACGGGTAAGTTTCACTTCCATGGTTCCATCCCTATTCATTGTTTGTTTTTTTCCAGTTTGCAAGTAATGATATTCAATAATGGGAGTGATCAAAATCATCTTGCAGAACATCTTTGTATGTGACTACCACGACCAGAGAAACAAGACTTTAATGTTGTCTTGGTCTTGTTCYGGAACTCCAATGTTCGACACAAAACCCCCCTACATCACAGCCACAGTGACATATAAGAAAGGAAATCGAATTTTCTCGTCACATACAAAGATGTTCTGCAAGAGGATTTTGACTCAGGCATCTCCAGTATTGAATTTTTTCACTTGCAAACTGGAAATAGAAAACAACAAACAACAAATAGGAAGGTAAACATTGCACCGAAACCCACCCGTCAATGGGGAACGACAGAAGCGCAGTTCCAAACGCGGTTGCAAAATCCCAAGTGTGCAAACTGCAACAAGAGCAACAACAACAAACAAACAAGAAACCAGTGAACAAGCAATGAGAAAGCATCAACCAGTCAACCAGTAATGCCGCTGAAGAACAATATTGTCCATATTCACTAAAGACAACATTGTATTAAAAAAATTGGAGGAAAATGTATTGTAACAGACCTGTTAAGTAAACATTTAAGGCTGTGAGGCCTGTTAGGTAAACAATTAAGTATGTCAGGACCGTCGAAGGGCCTCGCGCTATGTAAACATTTAAGAAAGAATGCAGTGTGATAGGTCTATTTACAGACGCAAAACAATTATTATATTATTTTATAATAATATTAAATAATAACAATAAAAAATAGTAATAATAATAACAATAGTTCGAACAATAAGACTATACAAAAAAAAAAAAAATAGTCAAAGGACAAACTAATATGAAGTCAACTAATAAAAAAACTTTGAATATCTAAACATTTTAATAAAAATATTAAAAATTCAAAACTTTGGATATGCTAACATATAA